>CP135585.1:3067591-3083706 GCA_032401905.1 Swietenia macrophylla | reverse complement strand
CGCATAGAGTCTGGTCCTCTTGGCCAATGCCTACTAAATTAAATACTGGCAGGCAGCTTACAGCAAATATGTTGTACTAAAAATATTAGCAGTAAAGAAACAGGAATTTTGTCTGACATATATCATTGGTTTTTATTTATTTTGTATTTCAGTGGTTTACCATGAAGCGGCAGCATGCTATGATAGTTATGGCAGACAGTCTTTACTACACAAAATTCAAGCTTTATTGCAAGGTAACCATGATTCTGGTATTGAGTTTTTTTTTTTTTTTTTGTGGGGGGGGGGGGGGGGGGGGGGGAGGGCTTGTATATGGAGTTTGGTGTCTACTGATTTTAAAGACAATGTTTTCTCTTCACCCTCTTCTTAGTTATTGCCTGTCGTACAATTGTCATTAATTGCCTCTTCTTAGTAACCTTTGGTGTTTGTCAAATATCAAATAAATTTGATATCAGGAGCTATATGTTGTCTTTATAAATGCTTGAACTTGCATTTTTAAACATAGTTTCCTTGATGAATTTGAAGTTTCGTTGAGTGTGTAGAGAATATATAATGCAATGGTTGGTGTGGTGAACTGCAAAGCTTAAAATAATTTATTGAGTAGTGTAACTTGATCTTTACTTTTTGATTTAGAATTTCCAGTTTTTCATACCTGAGATCCACTTGATACTAGTTCAGCAGCTAAGACAAACTCATCCTACCTTAAAAATTTTTTGAGATACATGCCAAGGTTCATGCTTGGTGTCTCAGTGCCGGCACATTTCACGATCATGACTGGTGTTATTTTCATTTGATCAGTTTTCATGTTGTAGACTTTCTCTATGTAGCCTTATGAGATCCGTTTTGTTGGCATTGGTTTCTAATAAACTTAAGAATATTTCTTTCTCATTTAAGAAAATTGGGAGGTTGTAGATGATTTTTTTTCTCTTTTTAACTTGTTTTAAGAGTATATTTGTGGGCTTCTGTTCTCCTCTTTTTAACTCTTCATTTCACTAAAATTTCCAGTTTCTTCAATAATCCGTATTTAGATATCCTGATATTCATTCAATTGTCCTTTGTTCAATTGTCTGAACATCCAATTGTATAACTTTTATTACAACTGCAGGTGAGATCTCTTACGTTGGATGTCAAGGTCTGGGAACCTACAATCTTGGACCTATTTGGTGCTCTGGGAAATGAATATTGTAACTCAATATGGGAGGCATCACTTATTAAGGATGGAAGGTAAGGATATTTTCTCTTGAATACCACATGGGACATCTTTTATGCTATCTAGTTTGCTTGTTTCCTGGCAATGTTGACTAGAAAACAGAGTTGTGATTGTTAATTTTAAACATTGGTGTGTTTCCTTTTCTGCTTTTCTCTGTTTAATTTTACTAGGATGGTATATAAACAATGAAGATATTTCTGCTGTATGTTATTCTATGAATTCAGAGAAGACCTTAAATAATACAAGGGACTTGACAAAAATATAACAAATATAAGGAATAATCCTGTGCCTGTCACAGAGATGGTCCTTAGGAAATAAGTGAAAACAGAGAGATGAATTATTTGTAGAAAACAATTAGCCCATGTTATTTCTCAAATTTTCCAATACTAACCTTCTATCCGGTCCAAAGATATTTTGCATTCCTTACTTGTCTAAGAGTTGATGTTGGTCAGTATGTCAGTGACTTGTTTGGATGATGACAGAGTCTACTTTACTGGCTTCCAGCTTCTCTTTGTGAAAATGTGAATCAACCTCCATGTGATGTTGTTGGATCATGATGGACAAGGTAATGCGCTATATTAGTAGCTGCCGTCTTATCACAATGCAACATCATAGGCTCTTTGATCTTAATCATAAGATCTGTGAGTGCAATTTTTAGCCACAGTAACTCATAAATGCCTTGAGCCCTCTAAACTCGGCTTCTACACTTGATCTTAATCAACAAATGTTGAGAGTACAAGTGAATGCCTCCTAGAAACGTACAATACCCAGTTGTTGATCTTGTCCATTGAGCATTCTGCATAATATGTATTACTGTGGGCTTCAAATCTTGGATTATATTTTTGTGGAACATATCCCTTAACTTGGAGCTGCCTTTAGGTGTCTGATAATTTTTTACATAGCCTCTAAGAGATTTCAGTGGAGCATTCATGAAGTGGCTGAATGCACACTGTTGCATATGCTATATCAGGTTGTATTGAAATAATTAGATTAAGTTTCCTACCGTATGTGGATTGTGCCTCTGTCTGCCATGCCTTCTTCATTTTTCTTCCCTAGTCGGTTTGCTTTGATGGGAGTATGAGCTGGTTTACATCCTTGCACACTTAGTCTCTTCGAGTAAATCTTGTTTACCTAAAAAAAATTGTAGATTTCCAGTATTATTAATGTCAAACTCCCTTGCTAATTATGATTTCAACTTTATGAACTCTTGATCATCTCAAGTTACTATAGTATCTTCCACATAAATGATTAGAACTGTTACCTTTACTCTGAGATAATGTTTTATGGACAAGGTATGATCACCTTGGTTTTGGTTGCTATCCTACCTTCACTATTGATTTTGCAAAACTCGAAACCAGTTATGTAGGGACTGTTTGAGGCTACGGAGTGATTTTTTGAGCTTACACGCCTTGTTCCTCCATGCCATGCTCACAAATCCAAGTGGGGCATTCATTTATATTCTCTTCTAGGTCACCATGAAGGAAACATTTTTCATGCCAAATTGTTGCAACGACCAATCCAAATTAGCAGTCAAGGATGACAAAATTTTGATGTTCTTCTTGGCCATGGTACAAATGTCGCTTGGTATATTCTATATGTTGGAGTGTACCCTTAACAACCTGCCTAGCCTTGTCCCTTGGCTGTCAATATGGCTCCCTACCAACAATTTCCAGAATATTCATGTGGAATAGGAATTTTTTGCCACTTATAGTAAAGGTTGGTTTTCTGTTTTAGCCTTCCCATGCCATCATGGGTATCAACTGTTTCTCTTTCACCGATCCCACTCCATTAGGGTGTGTCAATACAAGATGAGTGATGGATTATTCTTTCAAATTGTAGGTATTTATCAGGTCCTGGTTGAAATATTTTCTCTTATTGAGAGATCTGAGAGTATGTGTTACCACAAATTGAATAAAAATGCATTTGTTTTAGTCAGGAAAATAGATGCGACATTTGATTTTTGATTTAACAAACCATCAAGTGCCTGAAATACCAGTGATGAGTGGACCCCAAACATTGGAGTAAATTATGTTAAATGAAGGAACCTTTTATTGGAAAGGTAACTTGATGATTCTTTGTAACTACACAAACATCATAACAACAACAGCATTTTTATTTTTAAACAGAAGGAAACAATTTACTTAATAAAGGGAAAGGGAGGAGTCCTAAATGTTAATGGCAAAGTCAAATCTGAGCTTCAGTACGAGAAAAAGCAGAAACCAGACCCTTAGGCTTAAACCCTTGATCTTCCAAGTAGGGTCTAGGTAGTAAAGCCCATCTTTCATTTTAGAATGCACAATTGTATTCCCAGTGTCCTATGTCCTGAAAAATAGGACTAGATGATGTAAATATAACTGGGATTCAAATCTTCAGTTTGTGTTCTATAAACAGCAGGTTATATGACAAATTTGGAACATGGAGTACAGATTTTAGGATTATAGTAGCCAGATGGAGTCTCCAAGTCCTGCAAAATGCTACTAGATGTTAATTTAAGTGAGAAATTCAAATCTTCAGTTAATTTTCTTGATACAGTAAGTTGTATGATAAATTTTGAATGTGGAGTACAGATTTTAGGATTATAGCAATGGTTATTTAGACTGTTACTTGGCCAGCAATAGGAGAAAATGACCCATCAACAACTCAATTTTTTTTTTTCCCAAAGCCCAAGTTGAATATGTTGAACAATACAAAGTTTTTAATTAACTGTCATACGGTCCCATCAACAACTCAATTTTTTTTTTCCAAGCACAAGTTGAATATGTTAAACAATGCAAAGTTTTTAATTAACTGTCATACGGTCAGAAGCACCTGAATCAACAATTTAGGTGTTAGAACAATTGCCTATAAAGGCCCTTAAGGCATAGGTCTCACCTTATTAGGCCATGGATCAAGAACCTGCAACTTGGTTGGTCTTTGGATTCTAGTTGTCAATTTTTCTACTTCAGTCTTGTCAAGGGGCCTTTGTTTAGAGTGGCACCCCATGATGCTCGAGCATTCTCATTTGATCAGCACTCTCAGATTTCTCATGACAAAACCTGTAAAGTTAGCTCCACACACATCACAAGTATGGTAAAGCAATAAGAACAAGCAATACGATGTTTACAAAGGCATCGATCTTCAATTTTTTTTATTACTCAGTGAACTCACTTAATACAAGCATGTAGTGCTCCTTTACTTGTATCACTTGTATGTAGAATTTCATATATCATGCCTTTGAACTCTCCTAATAGCTTCATTTATAGTGAAACCAACACCCTTGGTTTTCTAGGATCATTAGGCTTCCTAGTTCATCTACAACTCTAGTAGATAGCAATTTGAAGCACATTTATAGTCTATCTTGTGCCTTAAAGTTATTTGCAACATACTTCTAATTTATTTAGAAATCTTACTTTTAGCCTACCACATCGCAGTCCTAGTGCATCTTGAAATTTGCCTCTAGTCTGCTACTTAGAACTGCTTGTGTTTGAGTAGAGCTAGAATTTCCACATTTAAGAGTCCCACTTGCCCTTAACTTGGCTAGGAAGAGTTTGTCTTTAGCCACGCTTGTTAGTGACTCACTCCTACTCAAACTCTACTCTTCCTTTAGGCAACCATCTCAGCTGTTCCATTAGGAAGTGAACTCATGTTCAATTAGTGGATCAACTATGTTCCAACATGTTTGGCTTATCTTCTTGCCTTGTGGTTTTATACTCTTATGTTTCTCACTTGAAGGAGTTTCTTTAATACCATGTTGAGTAACATATTTTGATTCTATCATGTACTTGTGCATGCATCATTTTCTTGTGTATGGTCAGTCTGTTGGTGCTTGGTGCCCCAACGTTGTGCACTATTCCGCACGCACATCGGCTTGCACCCGTACATATTGCCTTTGGTCCGGCGCACACTATCTTGCATTAGCCTATCTTTGGTTGCCTTCCATGCCTAACTAATCTCTGTTGTATGTTGACCCGTGCTCACCTTGTTGTGTGCTGCACTCACAGCCTTGGATGTGCACCTCATGGCTAAGGTTGTAATACTTGCAAGAAAAATTTATTTATTTTTATCATTATCATAGTCTCTGTGAGCTTGCCCAAGCTTTCAGTCTCTGACTTCTTTCTTTTCCACCATTTTTCTGTTGAGACAATTCGTTTACAGACTCCGATTCCCGTTGAGTTTCTAGCACATATCCAAATTATGTCGAGGTTTGTGGCAATTGTCACACCATAGTTTATCTTCATCTACTGATTTCTTCCTGTCTCTAAAGTTCATTTCTTGAGTATTCTCCATGGTCTCTATTTGTTGATCTTGCAATAGTTTCATCTCACACTACAGATTATTCAGAGAATGTCAACAACTCACAGCCACAACACAACAATCACTATGCAAATCCATGAATAGGTGCAAAGACCAATCAAATGAACAATATTTAGTCACTCTAGTTAATTACTTTCATCCAAGTAATTCTCATCAACCTCTCACTAAAAAAATGTTTCTACACATTCTCATTTCTGGTACTGCAGCACTTTTACTCAACATTTGTTCTCTACGGAGTTATTTATTGCATCAAAGTACTATCAGCTGCCAGACAACCCGGTTGCAGAAATTATAAGCTAGCCTCTAAAATTCTTATTGCTGAATGAAGAATGACCAATAATGAGAGACAGAAACAAGAGAAGAGGTTCACTACTACCAGATAAAGGTCAAAATAGGGCAAAAAAACTTGTGATAACCATTAGAAAAACCAAGTTGAGAAGGGTGCAGAAAAGTGGTCAACTTCTAATGGTCAGTCATTGGTGTTGATCTTTGTGGGGTTCTGTTTAGCTGTTCTTTCTGATTCGCTGGGTGCAAGTGGTGACAGGTGAAGGATGCTGGAACATGGCTGGAAAAGGCTAATGGTTGACGGCTATGGTTTTATTATTTATTTATTATTCATTTATTTTGGAAAAAAGGATGTATTCAAGGATCAGAACCTCTCTCTGATACCAAGTTAACAGAGAAGACTCTAACAAAGAAAGAAAGAACAGTGAAAATGATTATTCTATATTAATTACCAATGGAGAGTTAAAAATACATAGGACTAGGTTAAGACTATAAAACGGAAACACAACTAGTAGTCAACAGCAGTTGCTTGACTACGGTTAATGACACCAAAGATTGCTATTTCATTTCAGCATTATTTATACCCCCAATAAATTTTTACTGCTCTTTCAATAGACATGATAATTTTATTATCCATTCAATTCATTAGAGATTGAAACTTTGTTAAGTAGATAGGTGAAAAGTGCTGAGTTGATGGTTTATTTGCCAATTCAGCTGCTTTAAAGTTTTCCAAACTGATAGGTTTGATAGTTATAAATTTTATTTGAGCAGTTACTATTACAGTGCTTCTGTTTTATGTAATTCCAGTTGAATTCAATCCTGTGCAGAGTGGAAAAATCAAATGCTCCGTCAGTTAGGAAACCATGTCCCAGAGATGTCGTTCACTATAAAGAGCAGTACATTCAGGCAAAGGTACTCCTTTCCATGCATTGTGTTTCTACTGAAATGCATATTACATTTGGCATTAGTAGTGAAAACTTAGAAATCTTGGAAGTCAAGAGACAATATTATTGACTTCCTTGACCATTTATTTTATATTTTGATTAGGATGTTTCTATCATTTTTATCTTCTCTGCTGTGTTGGACAGCTATTGGCAGCTGATTGAGTCTTCTGAATTTATTCATAATTATGGCTTCATATCTTTCTATTTGCTTTTATGAGCACGAAATGTAGCTTTAACCATTGATAAATACTCATGGTTGGATGATGTGAATCTCATGATATATTTACTTGGGCTTATTTGATTATTAAGACCCCAGTATTGAGTTTAAATCCCGTTTCGAATTCTTGCTTTTTATTGATCCCTTAACCATTCAAATGCCTGTAATTTCCTTGATGAGTACGACTTAAATTAACTTTTACTTGCTGTGCAAAGAGGTGTTGACATTAAATTCAAAGCTTACTTTTGTTGCCCTCCCCTAGTATGTAGAGAAACTGCTAGTAGTCAAGGATGAAACTTCATCTGGCATTCAGTCTCACGCCAAAATCATCTGGGAAGCAGTCAGGACTCAGAATTTGCGAGAAGTGTACAACCTTATTGTGATATCAGACGTAAATATTGTTAATACCATCTTTGATGATGTGGGTGGTGTTGATTTGTATTACCATTTTGATGACGCACAAGACTCGAAAAATGATTGTGGCAAAGCAAACGGAAAAAAAAGTAATGATCCAGGTTGCTGTAAGAGGATCAAGGATTCCAATGATCCAGGGGATTGTCTTCAAGGTTGTTCATTATTGCATCTGGCATGTCACTGTGGCAACGCTGTGATGCTTGAACTTCTGATACAATTTGGTGCTGATATAAACATGCGTGACTTCCATGGAAGGACTCCCTTGCACCATTGTATCTCCTCAAGAAACAACCCTTTTGCCAAGATCCTACTGAGAAGGTAAATTTGTGTTATGTGACCATTGTTAATGAATGATTTGTAATATGATTTGATTTGATTGGTTACCTCAATTTGCATGATACTAAAAAATTGCAATCTTGGTTCTTGTGCAGAGGTGCACGTCCATCAATAAAGGATGGCGGAGGTCTAAGTTCATTAGAAAGAGCTATGGAGATGGGGGCAATTACTGATGAGAAGCTATTTATCATGCTCACTGAATGCCGTTGAATGTGTAAGCAAGCCTATGTGTGTCCCTCTCCTTCTTTATTGCAGAAATATAATAAACAATTGTTAATTAATTAGTTAATTATGCATTCTTCTTTATTGATTACTTAATTACAGATGAGGAGTTATTTATCATTCTGGTTGTTTTCTTTCCTTTATGCAGTAATTAATAATTCTTACAAAAATTATTCCGGTTTTGGAGACTTTTTTTTTGTCTTTTATTTTTCATTTTCATTTTGCAAAAACGAAAATAACAAAAATGGGAGGAGGCAGGTCAAGTTTGGGATAAAACACAACGTACTACTCGTTGAAAACATTTCTACCTCCGTAAAGCAAAAGCGTAACAAACACATTTACGGTGGTTACTGGTTGCGTGCAAATTTTATATGGGTCTCATTAATTGAAAAAAAATGTTAAATAAAGTTTGCTCTACTTTTATTATTCTTGTGCTCTTTGCAAATTTAGATATAGGCGGAATCAAATGTTAGCTCTAGATGTATGTTAGAATTAGTTAAATAAAGAGAAATTTTTCAAAAGGGCTATTTTTGTAAGTCATGCTACATAATAGGTCATGTTGCTTTTTACCTGCCAAATGGACCAAAGATTCACAATTAGACGAAAATGCCCTCAGTTCAAAAAAATTAAACAAATGTTGCCTATTCCATTACAATCCTATGCACAAAGTGTTTCTTTTGACTAGTATTTTTACATATTTTTTAAGAGATTTGATAAAATTATACATATATAAATTTTTTAAAAAATCAAAAGGTAACATTTTTTAATAGTAATTGATGCGAACTTCGTTAAAAATAACGAGACCCGAACTTAATAAGGAACTCAAAATCGTTCTACGATCAGATTTGAATAGAACCTCGACCCGTTGTTTATAAAGAAACAAGAACCTCGGTATAATGTAGACGCCACAAACGGTGATGGAAGTCCGTTCGATAAGTCACTGATGAACGCTACAAGAATAATTCTTGATAAGTTCGAATAGTTTTTCAAAGAACTAAAAAGAAAATACCTCTCAATTTTTGATTAATGAATTCTGATATCTTCTTATTTAAAAGATGCCTTTTTATCGACAAAAAGTCATAGCTTGTATTTACCTAAGATAAAAAGGAAAGCTAACTAATTAAATATACTTATAAATGAACTCAAACACTCCAAGGAAAGCTGACTAATTAGATAGACATCTAAATGAACTCAAACACTCTTAAATATTCCTATTTTACTTGCTAAAAGATCAAGTTTATATTTGGTCAGACTTTTCTAGAGTTTGAATCATGCATATCCATCTTTGCTGGATATGTGGACCAAGCCCAATGGGTCTCCACGAATTTACTTACGTCCAAACTTCTTGAATTAGCATGTTAAGTGCTTCTTTGAACTTCTTTACTTAAGTTCTCGTAACTGGGCCAATTGGAACTTAAATCGAATTCTTTGAAGTTGTGTCATGATTTGTATCATTCCCCTCCTCTTGAAAAGGATTTGTCCTCAAATCATCACCTACATCAAAAGAACTCAAATCAGCAACATTAAAAGTAGCACTTACATTGTACTCACCTGGTAAATCTAGCTTGTAAGCATTGTCATTGATACGCTCTAAGATTTGAAAAGGGTCATCTCCTCTTAGAAGTAATTTGGAACGCCTTTGCGTCGGAAATCTCTCTTTTCTCATATGTAACCAAACTCAATCTCCTGGTTCAAAAAACAACTTGCGACGTCCCTTGTTGGCTTGTTTTGCGTACTGCTCGTTCTTCACTCAATGTTGAGTCTTGCTTTCTCATGAATCTGCTTAACAAATTCAGCTTTCTTTTTGCTATCTAGATTAACTCGCTCAATCATGGGTAAAAGAGATAAATCCAATGGAATTAATGGATTAAATCCTTACACAATTTCAAATGGAGAAAATTTAGTAGCAGAATGAACAATACGATTATAAGCAAATTCAATGTGTGGTAAACAATCTTCCCAAGTTTTAATGTTCTTATGAATAACAGCCCTTAACAAAGTAGATAAAGTTCTATTTACTACTTCGATTTAACCATCAGTTTGTGGATGACAAGTAGTAGAAAATAATAACTTAGTACCTAACTTACACCACAAAGTATTCCAAAAGTAACTTAAGAACTTGGCATCTCTATCGGAAATAATTGTTCTAGGCATACCATGTAATCTTACAATCTCTTTAAAGAACAAATCAGTAATATGTGAAGTATCATCCGTTTTGTGACATGGAATAAAGTGTGCCATTTTAGAAAATCTATCCACAACCACAAAAATTGAATCTCTACCACGTTTACTCCTAGGCAATCCTAATACAAAGTCTATAGAAATATCAATCCAAGGCTCATTAGGAATGGGCAATGGTGTGTATAAACCATGGGGTTGCTTTCGAGATTTTGCTTGCCTACATGTGACACATCTATCGCAAGTTCTCTCAACATCTCTTTTCATGTGTGGCCAAAAAAAGTGTTCTTGTAAAATAGCTAATGTTTTAGCTATCCCAAAGTGTCCCATCAATCCTTCACCATGTGATTATCTAACTAATAAATCACGCACGGAACAATTCGGTATACACAACTTATTTTCCCGAAATAAAAAACCCTCATGTCTAAAGTACTTACCATTGGGGGTCTTCTCACAAGCTATATACTCTTCACTAAAGTCAGGGTCTGAAAGATAGAACTCTTTAATTTGTTCAAAACCAAGCAATTTAGAATCAAGAGTATAGAGTAATGCGTACCTGCGAGAAAGTGCATCTGCAATCACATTCTCCTTACCTTGCTTATATCGGATGACGTATGGAAACGTCTCAATGAACTCCACCCAACGAGCATGTCTTTTATTCAGTTTGTGTTGTCCTTTCAAGTACCTCAATGATTTGTGATCAGTGTGAATCACAAACTCCTTGGGCCAAAGGTAGTGCTGTCATGTTTCCAAAACTCAAACCAATGCGTATAATTCCTTATCATAAGTCGGGTAGTTTAAAGCTGTTCCACTTAACTTTTCACTGAAATATGTAATCGGTCTTCCTTCTTGCATAAGCACAGGTCCAATATCTACACCAGAAGCATCACATTCAATCTGAAATATTTTGTTAAAGTTAGGTAAAGCTAATAAGGGTGCATTTATCAATTTTTGCTTGATGAGCTGAAACGCTTTCTCTTGCTCTTCTCCCTACTTGAAACCAACGTTTTTCTTTATTACCTTAGTGAGCGGTGCGGCTAAAGTACTAAAATCTTTCACAAACCGTCGGTAGAAACTAGCGAGTCCATGAAAACTTCGTACGTTGCCTATGCTCGTGGGACTCGGCCATTCTTGAATTGCCCGAATTTTCTCTTCATCAACCTGTATTCCTTGTGCACTCACAATGAAACCAAGAAACACAAGTTTATCGGTGCAAAAGGTGCATTTCTTTAAGTTAGCAAATAACTTCTCTTTTCTAAGTATATCTAAAACCAATTTTAAATGCACAATATGATCATCCAAGTTTTTGCTGTAAATGAGAATATCATCAAAATAAACAACAACAAATCTGCCTATGAATGCACGCAATACATGGTTCATTAATCGCATAAATGTGCTCGGTGCATTAGTTAAACTGAAAGGCATTACTAACCATTCATACAAACCGTATTTTGTTTTAAAGGCAGTTTTCCATTCATCACCCTCTTTCATGCGTATTTGATGATACCCACTCTTCAAATCAATTTTTGAAAATATACAAGCTCCATGCAATTCATCTAACATGTCGTCTAAGCAAGGAATGGGATGTCGATACTTTACCGTAATGTTGTTGATTGCTCGACAGTCAATGCACATTCTCCAAGTGCCATCCTTCTTAGGTACAAGTAAAACTGGAACGACACATGGACTCATGCTCTCCCTCACGTAACCTTTCGCCATCAACTTACTTACTTGCCTTTGAAGCTCTTTTGTCTCCTCAGGATTGCTCCTATAAGCTGGTCGGTTTGGAATTGTTGCACCAGGTACAAAATCAAGTTGATGTTCAATCCCTCGGATATGAGGTAATCCCTGTGGCGTTTTTTCGGGAAAGACATCCTCATATTCCTGCAAAAAAGAAACCATAGAGCTAGGCAAAGTAGGATCAATCTCGTTCGTATTTAAAAACGCCTCTTTGTACAAAAGTACAATCATTGGCTGATTTAAAAACTTCGCTCTTTTTATTTTACTCTCTTTTGCATAAAAATTTGTTTTTCTCTCTATTTTGTTTTCAACGACTGAATTTGTACTCTTTTTTTCTCTTTCAATTTTTTCTCTCAAATTATCACTCGTTTTTTTTTTATCTCTCTCTTTCTTTTGATCACACTCCTTTCGTAACCACACTTGATCCTTATACACTTGTTGCGGTGTTAAAGGTAAAAAGTGATTAATCATTGATTAAGTACAAAAGAGTACTTATTCGTAAAGCCATCATGCTTTACACGCCTATTAAACTGCCATGGACGCCCTAGCAACAAATGTCCAGCTTGCATCGGTATTACATCACACAGCACTTTATCTTCATATTTGCCAATTCGAAATACAATTATCACCTGCTTATTTACCCTCATCTCTCCACTATCATTTAACCACTGCAATTTGTAAGGTTTAAGATGCTTCAACGTGGGCAGTCCTAATTTTTCCACCATTATTGTGCTTGCAACATTGGTACAACTACCATTATCAATAATCATACTACACACTTTGTCCTTGACGTGGCACCTAGTATGAAAGAGGTTCTCTCGCTGCACTTCTTCAACTTCTTTTGCTTGCAAACTCAACGCACTCCTGGTTACTAATGTCAATGCATCAGGGGCTAAATACTCCTCCTCGGTAATGTTCTCCAATGGCGGCATATCATTGGTGTCAAAATCTTCATCGTTAATCGCAATGTCACCATTATCTTGCATCATCATAACTTGCGTGTTTGGACATTGACTTGCTATGTGTCCCCTGCCTTGACATTTAAAACATTTAATGTCACGATTTCTAGAGGTAGAAGTGTCAATTTTACCTTGAGAAACGTGGTTGGTGTTCTCGGACTTGGACTCAAACTTGTGCTTGGATGTTGCAGATGTTTATAGCTTATCTTCTTTCTTTGTGAAATTCGGTTTCCAAAAGAATGCACTCAAACTTTGATTTAGACGTGCGCTGCCCCTCATCTTGAGTTGGCGCTCAATTTTAATGGCCATGTAAACCAAATCCTCTAATTCCACATAATGTTGTAATTCCACCGCGTTTGCAATTTCTCGATTCAAACCACCCAAAAACCTAGCCATAGTAGCTTCTCGATCCTCCTCTATATTCGCTCAGATCATAGTTATTTCCATTTCTTTATAATAATCCTCCACGCTCCGGTTACCTTGCGTAAGACTTTGCAATTTTTGATACAACTCTCTGTAATAATAGCTTGGAACAAACCGTTTTCTCATCACAGTTTTCATCTCCTCCCATGTTTCTATTGGACGTTCTCTATTTCTTTTCCTACTTAAAACCAATTGATCCCACCAAACAATAGCATAATCAGAAAATTTAATGGTTGCAAGTTTTACCTTCTTTATCTTGGAGTAGTTGTGGCAGTCAAAAACTAGCTCCATCTTCTTTTCCCACTCAAGATAAGCCTCGGGATCATTCTTGCCTTGAAATGAAGGCACCTTCATCTTAATGCTGCCTAAATTATTATCCTCCCGATTCCAATCTTTTCTAACATGTTCAACCCTCCTATTGCTGCCTACTGAGTGTCTATCTTTTTCCTCAAAACTGCCGTCGTTATATTCCTCAAAATCTTCTACTGTACGTTGTTGTTGAGCGCTTTCCCTCCGATTCCTCCGATTGACATTTTCTAATCTATCTAACCGTGCATTTATTTGCTCTAGTTCCAGTTTCATCATCCGTCTCATCTCTTCCACCAAAGCCTCCATGTATAACTTTGAATTCATCCCTGTTTGTGCTTCCTCGTGGTTGTGTTATGACATGCTTTTTGCAGGAGATAAGTTATAAAAAAAAAAGACCTCACAATTCTCACCCTTACGTGTTTACACTCAAGAATATGAATCACTCTGCACTCGTGTTTCACTCAAAAAATTTGCGGCTTTTATCCCTCTAATGCTCTCACCACTCTTGCTTTTTTCCACTCAATAATTCTCTTTCGGTTCTTTTGAAACTAACAAACAATAACAAAAAATTTCTTGCAACAATTCTTCAAGACTTATTACAGCAAAATAAAGGCTGAAAATAAGGTCGCGTAACAGATTCTAAAGGTTTTAATTTCGCACAAAGTATTTCAATTTTATACCCATTGATTTGGAAATTAAGAATCACAAATAATATATTAGAATTTGATACACAAATATTAGGGTGTTGATGACAAACTGAAATATAAAATTTTTATTTATTTTTCTTTTTTTTCCACTTTTTTTTTTCCTTTCTCTCTCTTTTTTTCTTTCTTCTCTTTTTTTTTTCTTCTCTTTTTTTTTCTCTTTTTTTTCTTTTTTTTTATATTAAGAATTACGAAAAGAATAACAGATTACGAAAAGAATAACAAAAAGGATAGGCAAACCTGACGCTAGAATAACTTTTGCTCTGATACCAAATGATACGAGCCTCGCTAAGAATAACGAGACCCGAACTCAATAAGGAATCCGAAATCGTTCTACGATCAAATTTGAATGGAACCTCAACCCGTTATTTATAAAGAAACAAGAACCTCGGTATAATATAGATGCCACAAACGCTGATGGAAGTTCGTTCGATAAGTCACTGATGAACGCCATAAGAATAATTTTTGATAAGTTCGAATAGTTCTTCAAAGAACCAAAGAGAAAATACCTCTCAATTTTTTACTAATGAATTCTGATCTCTTTTTATTCAAAAAATGCCTTTTTATCGGCAAAAAATCGTAGTTTGTACTTACTTAAGATAAAAAGGAAAGCTAACTAATTAAATAGACTAATAAATGAACTCAAACATTCTAAGGAAAGCTGACTAATTAGATAGACATCTAAATGAACTCAAACACTTCTAAATATTCCTATTTTACTTGCTAAAAGATCAAGTTTAGATTTGGTCAGACTTTTCTAGAGTTTAAATCATGTATATCCATCTTTACTGGATATATGAACCAAGCCCAATGGGTCTCCACGAATTTACTTGGGTCCAAACTTCTTGAATTAGCCTGTTAAGTGCTTCTTTGAACTTCTTTACTTGAGTTCTCGTAACTAGGCCAATTGGAACTTGAATCGAATTCTTTGAAGTTGTGTCATGATTTGTATCATTCCCCTCCTCTTGAAAATGATTTGTCCTCAAATCATCACCTACATAAAAAGAACTCAAATCAGCAACATTAAAAGTAGCACTTACATTGTACTCACATGGTAAATATAGCTTGTAAGCATTGTCATTGATACGCTCTAAGATTTGAAAAGGGTCATCTCCTCTTAGAAGTAATTTGGAACGCCTTTGCGTCGGAAATCTCTCTTTTCTCATATGTAACCAAACTCAATCTCCTGGTTCAAAAAACAACTTGTGACGTCCCTTGTTGGCTTGTTTTGCGTACTGCTCGTTCTTCACTCAATGTTGAGTCTTGCTTTCTCATGAATTTGCCTAACAAATTCAGCTTTCTTTTTGCCATCTAGATTAACTCGCTCAATCATGGGTAAAGGAGATAAATCCAATGGAGTTAATGGATTAAATCCATACACAATTTCAAATGGAGAAAATTTAGTAGCAGAATAAACAATACGATTATAAGCAAATTCAATGTGTGGTAAACAATCTTCCCAAGTTTTAATGTTCTTACGAATAACAGCCCTTAACAAAGTAGATAAGGTTCTATTTACTACTTCGGTTTGACCATCAGTTTATGGATGACAAATAGTAAAAAATAATAACTTAGTACCTAACTTACACCACAAAGTCTTCCAAAAGTAACTTAAGAACTTGGCATCTCTATCGGAAACAATTGTTCTAGGCATACCATGTAATCTTACAATCTCTTTAAATAACAAATCAGCAATATGTGAAGTATCATCCGTTTTGTGACATGGAATAAAGTGTGCCATTTTAGAAAATCTATCCACAACCACAAAAATTGAATCTCTACCACGTTTACTCTTAGGTAATCCTAACACAAAGTCTATAGAAATATCAATCCAAGACTCATTAGGAATGGGCAATGGTGTGTATAAACCATGGGGTTGCTTTC
>CP135585.1:2987785-3032792 GCA_032401905.1 Swietenia macrophylla | reverse complement strand
ACGGATGACTTTTTATATTTACTCTCACTTTTTAATTAAAAATAAATATATGTCATGAATAAAATAATAATTATTAAATATTTATTATTTAATATATTTAAACTCATGTACTTAAATACAATATATTTATTTAACGTTTAATTAAGTATAATTAAGTATAATTTTATAAATTTAATTATTAAATAATTACAAATTTATATTTAAGTTTATTGATAATTTATTTTATTAATTAGGTCACCTAATTTATATTAAATTATAATATAATACAAATTTATGAAAAAAATTTTCAAGTATTTTAAAAAATTTTATAAATATGTAAAACACTTATATATATTTCTTTTGGCATATATATTGTTTCAAAGATACTAATCTTTTTATTATTAATATTTTTTTCAAATATTTTTCACTATCTTTAATTATTTGAAAGTTTAATAATTATGATTAATATTTAATAATGTGCTTAACTTCTAAACCATAATAAAATCATATTTTATCAAATCTCATCCCAATTTTACATATCATGTGAGTAAAATCCTTTCATTGTCTAATTCTAATTTAATAAGGATCCATAATATGTTAAAATTTTATATCGATATAAATACAAATTATCGATTAATATGTGTTGAACTTTTCACCACGAATTTTTTCGTATAACATTTAATTATATTAATTAATAATTTACTATTTTAATTATTTATTGATATTTATTTAAAAAATTAAATCTTGATTGAGTCAACGGTAACTTTAATATTACATATATTAAACTAATGGATCCTATCTTAATTATAATTCATTTTCAAATGTAAATAACATGTTATTAAATTAGCTTTATCATGCAAAATGTAATTAGTTTCATACTTATATATTATATAAACTATGTACATCTACACTAAATTCGACTATGATGTCTCAGATCAAAAAATAACATCACACACTAGTATAATTATACGATAAATTATTGATTTTGTATGTTATTACTTAATTTATTATTGCATGATCATGTTTGAAAAAAATAATTTTTTAACTATTTAATTCATAATAATGTTCTAATGTGGCTTTCACATTACTCATACTAATATTATATTAAGATATTCATCGGAGATGTTTAGTATATCTATTATGTGATATCATTAGTCATTCGATATTATCTTTGTAGAGAATAGTTTTAATAATTTTATTTGGCAATTAAATAAATTATTTCAACAATTCATAAATGTACTTTATTTATATACATGATTAAATAAAAAAATAATATATATATGAACAAATAACTTTTTCTTTCATTAATAAATAATATAGCTAAAAGACAAAATATATCATCAAAATCGATAATACGAATGATTTCTACATTATATCCTAACAAATTTTCACTTGCACTAAAAACATTCGTTGTTGTATCCCATACCCATCTTCTCAAAATGATGGTCCAATTATTTCAGTGTTATCGTTTTAGTCAATTGGTCAACAGCATTGTCCGTTGAAGATATTTTCTGGATTAATATTTTTTTAGTTCTAACGAATTATTTCAAAATATGATATTTACACTAAATATGCTTAGACTTCTAGTATGCTTTTGATTTCTTTACTTGTACAATAGCTCCAGTATTATCACAAAATACGGTTACTAAATAAATCAGGTTAAGAACCATACCAAGTTTAGATATGAACTTTTGCATCAAAATAACTTCTTTTACTCTTCTGAAGGGTAATATATTCAGTTTCTGTTGTGGAGTCTACTATTGTAGTCTATTTGAAACTTTTTCAATTAATAGCTCCTCCATTACATACAAAAATAAATATTAAGATAGACTTTCTATCATTACTATTAAACTAAAAATCTAAATTTGAGTATTCCTAAATGTTCAACTCTTGACATTCATAACTCATAATTAAATTTTTAGCTTTTCTCAAGTATTTAAAAATTGATTTTATGGCTAGCCAATGTGTCTTCTATAAATTACCTTGATATCTGCTCGTAACATTTACAGCATATGTTATATCAGATTTTTTACAAAGCATTGCGTACATCAAACTATCTATAACCAATGCATAAAATAAGTTACACATCTGTTGTCGCTTTAAACCCATAATTTTAAAAAAATGAATACTATGGATGAAGGGCAAAAATCCTCTCTTAGAGTTCATGTTGAACTTTTTAAACTTTTTTTTGTGTGTATAATTTATGGAATAGTCCAATTATGCTCTATCCACTCACAGTTTCAAATGGAGAAAATTTAGTAGAAGGATAAACAGTACGATTATAAGCAAATTTAACATGTGGTAAACAATTTTCTCAAGTTTTAATATTTTTTTTAATAACAATCCTTAATAAAATAAACAAAGTTCTATTTATTACTTTGGTTTGACCATCAGTTTGTAGGTAACAAGTAGTAGAAAATAATAACTTAGTACCTAACTTATATCATAAAATCTTTCAAAAGTAATTTAAAAACTTAGCATCTGATAAGAACCTCGCTAAGAATAACGAGACCCGAACTCAACAAGGAACCCGAGATCGTTCTACGATCAGATTTGAATGGAACCTCGACCCGTTGTTTATAAAGAAACAAGAACCTCGGTATAATGTAGACGCCACAAATGGTGATGGAAGTCCGTTCGATAAGTCACTGATGAACGCCACAAGAATAATTCTTAATAAGTTCGAATAGTTCTTCAAAGAATCAAAAAGAAAATACCTCTCAATTTTTGACTAATGAATTCTGATTTCTTTTTATTTAAAAGATGCCTTTTTATAGGCAAAAATTCGTAGCTTGTACTTACTTAAGATAAAAAGGAAAGCTAACTAATTAAATAGATTTATAAATGAACTCAAACACTCCAAGGAAAGCTGACTAATTAGTAGACTTCTAAATGAACTCAAACACTCCTAAATATTCCTATTTTACTTGCTAAAAGATCAAGTTTAGATTTGGTCAGACTTTTTTAGAGTTTGAATCATGCATATCCATCTTTGCTGGATATGTGGATCAAGCCCAATGGGTCTCCACGAATTTACTTGGGTTCAAACTTCTTGAATTAGCCCGTTAAGTGCTTTTTTGAACTTCTTTACTTGGGCTCTCGTAACTGGGCCAATTGGAACTTGAATCAAATTCTTTGAAGTTGTACCATGATTTGTATCAGCATTTCTATCTGAAACAATTGTTCTAGGCATACCATGTAATCTCACAATCTCCCTAAAGAACAAATCAGCAACATGTGAGGCATCATTTATTTTGTGACATGGAATAAAATGCGCCAATTTAGAAAATCTATCCGCAACTATAAAAATTGAATCTCTACCACGTTTACTCCTAGGTAATCCTAACACAAAATTCATATAAATATCAATCCAAGACTCATTAGGAATGGATAATGGTGTGTATAAACCATGGGGTTGTATTCAGAATTTTGCTTGCCTACATGTGACAAATCTATCATAAATTCTCTCAACATCTCTTTTCATGTGTAGTCAAAAGAAATGTTCTTGTAAAACAGCTAATGTTTTAGTTATTTCAAAGTGTCCCATCAATCCTCTACCATATAATTCTCTAACTAATAAATCACGCACGGAACAATTCGGTATACACAACTTATTTTCTCAAAACAAGAAATTCGCATGTTTAAAGTACTTACCATTAGGGGTCTTCTCACAAACTCTATACTTTTCACCGAAGTCAGGGTTTGAATGATAGAACTCTTTAATGTGTTCAAAACTAAGCAATTTAGCATCAAAAGTATATAGTAATGCGTACTTGTGAGAGAGTGTATCTGCAACCGCATTCTCCTTACCTTACTTATATCGAATGACGTATGGAAACGTCTCAATGAACTTCATCCAACGAGCATGTCTCTTGTTCAGCTTGTGTTGTCCTTTTAAGTGTCTCAATGATTTGTAATCAGTGTGAATCATGAACTCCTTAGGCCAAAGGCAGTGCTGTCATGTTTTCAAAGTTCAAACTAATGCGTATAATTCTTTATCATAAATCGAATAGTTTAAAACTACTCCATTTAGCTTTTCACTGAAGTACGCAATCGATCATCTTTGTTGTATAAGCACAGTGCCAATACCTATACTGGAAGCATCATATTTAATGTCAAACATTTTGTTAAAATTAGGTAAAACTAATAAAAATGTGTTTGTCAATTTTTACTTGATGAGCTCAAACGCCTTCTCTTACTTTTCACCTTACTTGAAACCAACGTTTTTCTTTATTATCTCAGTGAGCGGTGCGGTCAAAGTACTAAAGTCTTTCACAAACCTTCAGTAGAAATTAATGAGTCTATGAAAACTCCGTGCGTTACCTATGCTTGTGCGATTCGGCCATTCTTAAATTGCACGAATTTTCTCCTCATCAATCTGTAATTCTTGTACACTCACAATAAAACCAAGAAATACAAGCTTATTGGTGCAAAAGTATATTTTTTTAAATTAGCAAATAATTTCTCTTTTCTAAGTACATCTAAAACTAATTTTGAATGCGCAATACGATCATCCAAGTTTTTGCTGTAAATGAGAATATCATCAAAATAAATAACGATAAATCTGCCTATAAATGCATGCAATACATGTTTCATTAATTGCATAAATATATTCAGTGCATTAATTAACCCAAAAAGCATTACTAACCATTCATACAAACTGTATTTTGTTTTAAAAGTAGTTTTTCATTCATCACCCTCTTTAATGCGTATTTGATGATATCTACTCCTCAAATCAATTTTTGAAAACACATAAGATCCATGCAGTTTATTTAACATATCATGTAAATGAGGAATAAGATGTCGATACTTTACCATAATATTGTTGATCGCTCGACAGTTAATGCATATTCTCCAAGTGCCATTCTTCTTAGATATAAGTAAAACTAGAACGGCACATGGGCTCATACTCTCTCTCACATGCCCTTTCGCCATTAACTTATTTACCTGCTTTTGAAGTTCTTTTGTTTCCTCGGGATTACTCTTATAGGCTGGTCGGTTTGGAATTATCGCACTAGGTACAAAATTAATTTAATGTTCAATCTCTCAGATAGGAGGCAATCTCTGTAGTGTTTTTTCGAGAAAGACATCTTTATATTTCTGCAAAAAAGAAATGATAGAGTTAGGTAAAATAGAATCAATCTCATTAATGTTTAAAAGTGCCTCTTTGTACAAAAATACAATTATTGGCTGATTTAAAAACTTCACTCTTTTTATTTCACTTTTTTTTGCAGAAAAATTTATTTTTCTCTCTATTTTGTTTTCATCGACTGAATCTGCACTATTTTTTTCCCTTTCAATTTTTTCATCCTCTTTTTTTTTTCTCTCGAATTTTTACTTGTTTTATTTTTCTCTCTCTCTTTCTTTTGATCATTCTCCTTTCGTAACCACATTTGATCCTTATACACTTGTTGCGGTGTCAAAATTATAAGAGTAATTGGTTGTTGATCAAGTATAAAGGAGTACTTGTTCGTAAAACCATCATGCTTCACACGCTTATCAAACTACCATGGACACTTTAACAATAAGTGTCCAGCTTGCATTGGTATTATATCACACAACACTTCATCTTTATATTTGCCAATCTGAGATGCAACTATCACCTGCTTATTTACCCTCACCTCTCCACTATCATTTAACTACTACAACTTGTGTGGTCTTGGGTGTTTTAATATGGATAGTCCTAATTTTTTCACCATTGTTGTACTTGTAATATTAGTACAACTTCTACTATCAATAATCATACTACACACTTTATCCTTAATATAGCATATAGTATGAAAGAGGTTCTCTCGCTGTACTTCTTCAACTTCTTTTGCTTGTAAACTCAACACTCTCTTGGTTACTAATGTCAATGTATCAGGGGTTAAATACTTCTCTTCGGGGATGTCTTCCAATGGTGGCATGTCATTGGTGTTAGAATCTTCATCGTCAATCATAATTTCATTATTGTCTTGCACCACTATAACCTGCTTGTTTGGACATTGACTTACTATGTGTCCCCTACCTTGACAATTAAAACATTTAAAGTCACGGGTTTTAGAGGTAGAAGTGTCAATTTTACTTTGAAAAACGTAGCTGGTGTTCTCAGACTTGAGTTCAAACTTATGCTTGGGTGTTAAGAACATTTATAGCTTGTTTTCTTTTTTTTTATGAAACTCAGTTTTCAAAGGGAAGCATTCAAATTTTAGTTTAGATGTGCGTTGCCCCTCCTCTTGAGTTAGCGCTTAATTTGATGGTTATGTGAATCAAATTCTCTAATTTAACATAATGTTGTAATTCAACCGTATTAGCAATTTCATGATTCAAACTACCCAAAAATCTAGCCATAGTAGCTTTTCAATTATTCTCTATATTTGCTTAGATCATAGTTATTTCCATTTCTTTATAATAATTCTCAATGCTTCGGTTGCCTTGTGTAAGACTTTGCAATTTTTGATACAACTCTCTGTAATAATAGTTTGGAACAAACTGTTTTCTCATTATAGTTTTCATCTCCTCTCATGTTTCTATTAAATGTTCTCTATATCTTCTTCTACTCAAAACTAATTGATCCCACCAAATAATAGCATAATCAGAAAATTAAATAGCTGTAAGTTTTACCTTTTTCATCTCAAAGTAGTTGTGGCAATTAAAAACTAACTCCATTTTCTTTTCCCACTTAAGTTAAGCCTCAGGAACGTTCTTATCTTGAAATGAAAGCACCTTCATCTTAATGTTGCCTAAATTATTATCCTCCCGATTTCAATCTTTTCTAACACGTTCAAACCTCTTATTGCTGCCTACCGAGTGTTAATCTTCCTCCTTAAAACTGCCATTATTGTATTCCTCAAAATCTTCTACTGTATGCCGTTGTTGAACTTTGTCCCTCCGACTCCCCCGATTAGCATTTTCTACTCTATCCAACCATTTATTAATTTGCTCTAATTCTATCTCCATCATTCGTCTCTTCTCTCCCACCAAAACTTCCATATATAACTTTAGATTCATCCCTATTTATGCTTCCTCATGGTCGTGTTGAGACATAATTTCTGTAAAAGATAAGTTATGAAAAAAAAGGACCTTATAATTCTCTCCTTTACATGTTTACAGTCAAGAATATGAATCACTCTACTATGAATTCAAGATTGTTCTATGATCAAATTTGAATGGAACCTCAACCTATTATTTATAAAAAAAATAAGAATCTCGGTATAATGTAGACGCCACAAACAGTAATAGAAGTCCATTGGATAAGTCACTGATGAATGCCACAAGAATAATTTTTGATAAGTTCGAATAGTTTTTTAAAGAATCAAAGAAAAAAAAAACTCTCAATTTTTCTAACTATTGAATTTTGATTTCTTCTTATTCAAAAGTACCTTTATATAGACTAAATTATTATAAGGCAAATTTTTAAAATACCTTAATTATAGACCATCTTAATTAAAGTTAAAAAATAATATATTCTACTTGTCTAAAATAGAAAAAGAAAATAATCAGCTAATTAAATGACTCTACATTCTAAAATTAAACAAGAAAAATTTACTATTTAAATAGCCTTACAAATGTCCTGAAATACTCCTGAACATGCCAATTTTACTTGCTAAAATCAAATTTAGATTTGGTTTGATTTTTCTAAAATTTGAATCATGCTGATCCATCTTTGCTGGATATATGGACCAAGTTTAATGGGTTTTCACGAATTTACTTGAGTCCAAACTTCTTGAATCAGTTCGTTAAATGTATCTTTGAATTTTTTTATTTGTGCTCTCGTAACTTGACCAATTAGAACTTAAATTAAATTCTTTAAAGTCGTGCTATGATTTGTATCACTTGACATACTTTTACAAGCTATTTTCCTAAATTTCTTTTGCCTAATTAAAAGTTTTGAGTTCTTTAGGCAAAACGAAATGTCATAATTCCTTAAAGAAAATCAAAGGCCAAGTGTTCCTTAGAAAAAAAATGAAGGGTGGCAATTTGAGTTTGCGGTGTTATACTTGTATTGTGTCAAATAAAGGTATAACAAAATTTCAAGTTGGTAAGAAAATAACCCATTAAATAACTATCTCAGCAATGAAAAATACTAGCTTGATTCAATTGTTAAATGGATTAAGTGGGTCGTAATTGTGCCACTTGCTTAGCATATGCTTCTTTTTTTTAATACATTTTAATAGATTCTTTAAAATATGTATAGCATTATCCATTCAAATCCTTATCAATGTTATTCAAAATATAGTTAAATACATTTTAAGACGTCGAAAACATTACTAGACACTTTTTAAAATGTGAGAATTATAAAATAAATTTATTAAATGATAAATAAGTTAATACAATATAATTATTCGAATAATTATTTGTGTAAATAATCGGATTCATGTGTCAAAAATTCTAAAATTGAATCCGATTTGATTATTAATTGTGTGATTCTACATCAACTAAAAATCATAAGGTTTTGTCACAAATTTTTACCCTTAATAAAAATTAAAAAAAATTCTAAATAATTATTTAAACACATTTTTTGAAAATTGATTTCTCATTTTCGAAAGCAAAAAACAGTAGAAAACTTATTTAGTGGCATGCTTTACAAAATTTATTTTTGAAAGTATAAATTTCACTCTCAAAATTATAACTAATTAGTTGAAAATAAATTTTTATTCTTTTACATGTTTGTATTATTGGGAATAAAGCATGACAATTAACACAAGGGCAATTTTAGTTTTATCAAAACTAGATGAACACTCATCAATTCTCTATAACCTTGCAAGATACAAAACAGTCCTTGCACAACACCTACTGCACCAATAAATCAAAGCAGCTTCTTCAGCTCTAAAGGGCACAAAAAGCATATACACTCTAATCAATGAACAAAAGATTAGGGATTTTGACATTAGGGTTTTAGTAAGCAATGGCTAGTACTTAGTATAAAATTAAGGTACAAGTTAGAGAAGACAACTAGGTTTAAGATTAAAGGCTAGTTTGAAATTGATGTGGCTTATAAAATAGTATGCTTCTACTGTGTTTAAGAAATAATTAGCTATAAGAAAAAAAATGGTTGATTATTTGGTAAACTATTTAGTTTTAAAAGTGAATTGTATGTGTTAGGTAAATCCTATTATTAAAGTGTGGTGACTAGGTGCAATGATTGTGATAGACAAATTTTTATTGTTTCAGTTTATCTCTTGGCTATTAGTATCTATGTTTATGTAAGGAGTAAAGAGAAAGGATAATACAATAAAAGTTAGAGGTATAAAGAGAGAGGATGATGTGGTTGAAGTTTCATCTAATAAAAATTATTGCAGTAGCAAAAATTATTTCTTCATATAAAAATTTACAAGTTATAGGATAAAACCGATGTTATTTCCAATTAGATTGACATGAGATAAGTTAATAAGTTAAATTATAAGAAATAACTTTAGAACTAAATGAAACTTGGGGGACAATAACATTTTTGATAAAAAGATATTTTTGATTACTTTAATTTAAGCATTCTATAAATCAAATTAAAACTCGCAAATATATGAATCAATTATAATATATTAAGTATTTTCAAAAGTGCGATCCCATAGAGAATATATTAAAATAATGCTTCTTTATTATTAAATCCTAAAATAAATTAATAAAAAAAGAAAAAAAACCTAATAGGAATTCAAAAAAAAAAAAAAATAGTATCATAGTTTAATGGAAAAGAAAAATAGAATCAATAAATAAAATAAAATTTCAAAAGAACAAATTAAGAACAAAAAATCAATCAAGAGAAATGCATTAGGGAACAAATAAAGAACAAGAAATTAATTAAGATAAAGGTATTAGGGAACATATGAAGAACAAAAAATCAATTAAGACAAAATTGTTAAGGCTTCAAGAATTCATCGCTAATTGACACTTGCATAGCAAATTTATGTAATCAAGAAATTCTAACAACTTAGTATGGTAACAATACTTTTAACATGCAATCTAATATCATGAATTAGATTTTCATTGAGTATGAATTTAGTTTTAGTGTGAGATTTAAACTTGCATATTCTCAAGTAAGTAATAACACTTGGTGTGGGCTATTATTATCATGCCTAAAATACATTAAGCATTATATAAACAAGATCATGCAATAATAATCAAATTGTTGTGGTTATGTTATCACAATTCATTCATATTAGAAGCATTCAAGACAAGAATTAATGTAGTTCTCAAAATTTTGTATCAATATATCATATGCATAAATCATAAAAGGTTGCAGTCCTTAATTATTTAAATATGCAATAATAATTTTTAAGCAGAATAGTAATAAAAATCATTATAATTAAGTTTGAAAATTTCTTAAATTAATATAAAACTATGAAAGATCTAATTTACTATTTCATCCCTAACCTCAACAAAGAAAATTTTAGGTATTAAAAGATATGATAAAAATAAATAAAATACAAAAAAGAACCTTAAAGGTAAAAGAAAATGATGCTTTTTTTAGCATGGCCTTCTTGGAACTCTTTACCTCTCTTAACTTGTATCTTGATCGCTTCGTCTTCTTGAAGATAAGGATGTGCTCTTCTTACATCAAAAAAGTCATGACGTAGTTTTTGTCTTTCTAAATAAAGTAAGATTTACATAAATTTTTTTGAATTAGAATTTAACTGTTACTTGAATTGTCGAAATTTAAGACATTCATTGTTTTGATTATTGCAAACAAACCACTTTAAATTTGATGGTGAATAAGATATTATAGAAAGATTCTAAATCTCTAGTTTTCAATTTAAAAAAACTTGCATAATTTAGAGTTCTATAATTGTTATTTTAGTGATTACTATGCAAACAATTACTTTTAATACAATTAGAATTATTTTTCTTTATTGGGAATAACTTTATTTTTCTCTTATCAAAATAGGTCTTCAATCATGTGCTCAATTGTAAACTTTTTTATTTTTTTTGGAAAGTTTATCTTAATTATAAAACAAGAAAAATTATAAAAATGCATTTTTTAAAACTCATCTCTTCATTTTTGTTTATAAAATTTTTAAACTATTAAAAATAAGTAATAAACGACATATATCAACTACAAAATATAAGAATTAGCTGGCAAGATTATGACATATATAACATAAATATAGGGAAAATAATAAACTGATCATTTTATGAACCTATTTTGGCACATATGTCTCCTCATGTGAGATTACGGGTGAGCAACAGTTTTGGTCCAACCCAGAACTAACAAGAACTGAACCAATTGGTTTTGTTCATAGAATCGGAACCATTTCCTTTAGGTTTGGTTCCGATTTCGAATGTTAGGAACCGTTTTAAATCAGTTTGGTTCTAGTTCTTTAAATTTTGGAACCGGAACCGAATTGATGACCCGACCAGTACCCACCCCACCCGCCCCTTAAAATAGGCCAAAAAAACCGAAATTCGCTTTGATTGTTTGGGTCAAAATCAAATCGTTATCTGCTTTCTTTTCTTTTGCGATTCTGTCTTTGCTTAGGGACTTCTAAGAACAAGAATCTTGATAGTTGAAATACGAAGAAAGCTTGCTGGGTCTGGTCTCTGGTTCGAAAGAGAGAGCGAATCCAAATTCTATAAGTGGCTAAGTGTTATTTGCTTGTTTTCTTTTTAGGTATAAATATATGGTTTTTGATTTACTTTGGGTTTTGATTGTTAGTGTTGTTCGGGGCTGATTTTTGGTCAATGGATTTTGGATTTACTTTGATTTTTGATTGTTAGTGGTTTTGAAAGTTGAAACTTAAGTTCTGATAATTGAAGGTTAGAATCAGTCAATCATACTTTATTTTGTCGTTAAAAATCACGACTTCTAAAAATGAAAAAGAATAAATTATTATTCTCTTTTTCTTGGAATCACATCAAGTTCATCTGCATAAGTTCTACACAGATAGTCCCTGTTTCTCGTCTACATTCTATCCAATTCAATCCTCTTCCTAGATGCAGGAATGAAGAATTTTTTATCAGTTGTTGAAAGCGGTAACAAATTATCTGTTTTTTGTTTTTTGATGAACTATTAATTGTTTCTCTGCTGCATTTGTTTTTGTTTGTCCTCTGCTACAGCTTAAGTAGCAGTGAACTGTGAACATAATCTTGTGTGTTCTCTATCATACTGAATTATATGTAACATTCAAGCTCATGAGCATTGTTTCATTTTGTTTTCAGTTGCTGTTGGTTCATATTTTTAATTTTTGTGTTTATGGTCACTGCTGTGCTTGTTGAATGAACTTTAATGATACTTTTCAGTTTTGAACGATTACTGTATGGCATAGAGATTCAAACAAAAGATCACGTAATCATCTAATCTGATGTCATTTTGAGGAATCACTTTTTAAAATATTAAGTTGATAGATAATTGTCCAACAATAATATTTGAATTTTAACTCTGCCATGGAATTGATGTGTGCATGTGTGGGTGTGAGAACTCTTGGACCCACTTTTCAGTTTACATAATTGATAATTTGAGAATTTAGTTCTGCTTATGATGGTACCTCATTTTTTTTTCCTTCTTTTGTGTTCTTGTTCTGGGCTAAATTGATGTAAATTGATGCAATGAAACTGTTTTGGGTTAGCACAGTTTGTGATTGGGAATAATTATGGATCATCTCTATGGTTCTGCACGTCTCTTGATAGTTTTGGACCTTGACTATACAATGGTAATGTATTTTGTGTTGATTAGATGTTGGTGCTTAGTTGTAAACAGGGTACCCTGAAATCGAACCAGAACTGATAAACAGGGTTCCAGTTCCAAAATTTATGAACTAAATTTATTTAGGGTAAGTTCCAGTTCCGAGATATTTTGTGGGTCTTACTTGATAATAAACAGCTAACAACCATTCAATCTTAATGGAAACAAATTGAAAAATAATGCTTTGTATCTCTCCCTCACTTGTTTTTTTTGTTGTGTATATATGTTTTTCTGTATTACTGCTATGGTTGTTTACTCTATTTTTAGTCCTTAGATTAATGCCTTAATGATTCAAATCCCTATAGTAGTTCCTGTTCATTAACTTCTATTGTGTTTATTCCAGGTCTGTTACTACTTGGAACTTTTGGAGCTTTTAACCTTATTTATGAATTAAAATATGGGCTCTGATCCCAAGGGTAATTCATTACAAATGGAACCAAGTTGATCTTTAATTTTTCTGATGGATAACTTTTGTTTACCTTCTAATTTCATACTCAATTAAAAGGTAATTCATCACAAGTGGACACTAAAATTGATCATCTTATATGTTACCAGGTAGAGTGGTTGTTATAATGGGTGTTAGCGGCGCTGGGAAGTCGTAAGTTTTATTCCTCATAGTACTTGTGTATTTTGCTTTAAGATATATTTTCCCTTTTTGTTGTTGTTGTTAGAGTTTCCACTTTTTGCTTGAAATTTTATGTGATTTCTTTGCTGAAAAATAAATAACAAGGCTTCTAATCATTATTTTCAACTAGTTGCAGTAGTACCAATTCTAGAAAATCTTTGTGTTTTAATTAGATGGGATGACTTTTTCTAGGTCTGTAAATTAGAAGCCAATAAGCTTGCTGATTTCTTTTCCGTGTTCAGCCTTTGGTCTTTGAACTTGGATGGGTTTACAGATTCTTTTATTATATGAGTGTAACACACATGATATTTATATCTTCCGTCAAATAGAAATTTTCATTATAACTGTAAAGTTTCAACAAAGTCAGCTTATAGAAAATTATGAAGTCATACTGAATAGTTATTTTTCATGTACATATGCGAGGATCAACAAATTCCAATATTAAATTTCCTGTAAAACTTAGGGGGCATCTGGTTTATGATCCGATAACAATTTTCAAGTATTAGATACTATCCAAAAATTTGAGTTGTATTTTTATTATTTATACTGGTCAGCTGTTAGGTTTGATTAATAGCTGTTGAATCAATTGGAGGTCTTTGAAACCCAATAGGTGTGGGTGGCATTTGCGCAAACATCAGGGAAGGTGGAGAATATTACCCCTTTTGAGAGTGGTGGGTCTATTGAGATCCTATTATGGTTGAAATTACGTGCTCATATTTTTTTTTCCAAGAATAGTGAGTCTATTGAGATCCTGTGATAGTTGAAATTACCAATTTGTTTTCTGTTATTTATGTTTTGTTTAAATATTATTTGATGCTCTGTTAAATCTAATAAGGTATGTTGATATGAATGGAGATCAGCAAAATTGATTTTGGATCCCTATTGTAACATTCCAAAAAATTTGACTGTATTCATTGTTACATAAATTTCATTTTCATTGTTTTTGCTACACATGATTGTTTTCTTTTTCTTTTATTTTATATCTTTGCTAGTTCTTGGCAACCTTATGGTTTCTACTCATGCTTATTATGTATTCGTACATTGCTTCAACAGCACTATAGGTGAGTTGCTAGCCAGAGTTTTGAATTGTGATTTTCTTGATGCTGATGATTTCCATCCGCAAACAAACAAGGGTATGTATATTTGTTATAACTAGTTGACCTTGGATATTTTGATTCCTGCTACAGCTTGTAATTATTTTGGACTTTGAATTGTCAATTTGTTCAACACCATAGAGAAGATGCGGCAAGGAATTCCACTTTCTGAGGAAGACCGGATTCCATGGTTGGAAATGCTTCAGGACATCCTAAGGGAGAGAATTATAAATGGAAAAACAGTTATACTTGGATGTTCTGCACTGCAAAAGAAATACAGAGAAATACTTAGATCTGCTGACTCTAATTGCGAAGCCAGAAGCAATGGTAGTGTGGTGCAATTTATTTTGTTGGATGCTCAGGCTGAGGTACTTGCTGCTCGGCTAGAGAAAAGAGCTGCAGAAGGGCAACATTTCATGCCTGCTTCACTTTTGCAATCACAGTTAGATTTGCTTGATATAGATGATTCCGAAGGCATACTTCAAGTAGATGCTACTCTAAGTCCTCAGGCCATTATAAATTATTTGACTAAATATTTTTTCTTAATCAAAAATCATGGCGGCAGCAGCAGCCGCAGCGGCAATGAGAATCTGTAATATAGTCTCCTCAACAATTGAAGGAGAGCTTGACCTCTCCGTAACAATCACAAGGATTGTGGACGCCCAGTATGATTCCCGTCATCTTTCTTCCTTGTATATGGTACCAGCCAAATAGAGATGCAAATATAAAACTTTAATCAGGAACGTATATTACAGACACTTTTGTAATCCCGCGGGAATTTTCACCATTCCATTGTATAAATAAAATAGATAAATAAGTTTCGCATATCTTATGGAACACTTCTGCATATATGCTGTATAATTAATTTTTGCATGGATCGACGCAAATATGCCGTAATTTAAATATTTAAATGCATTTATAATCGTGAGCATGTGTTGGAGTTTTGGGTTTTTTTTTATTTTTAAATATTTTAATTTTTTAATAAATTAAAATTAGTAAAATATCACTAAAATTTAATTTTATATAAATATTTTTTAAGTATAATTTAATTTTTCTATTTTTTTAATATTTCAATTAATTATTCATTCAACGGTGTCCAGTTGCGAACTAACTCCATAGACTTTCATGTTCAGAACATCAATCGAACCTGAATCTAAGCAAACTTCGTTGTTGCTAAGTTCATTAATTTTTGAGTCAAACTTGGGTGGACCGCCTAAATATAAGGCACCAAATCGTTGCAAATCAAGAGAAGATCAGTAATGTTTGAAGTAGTCGTTTTATAATAACGTGAACTATATAACCAATACTAAATTATTTTACATTTATTTAACTACATATTATAAAAGCTATAGTTAGTTATAGATGCTCCTAGTAAAGAGAATCTAATTAGACAAGGTTTTGTTAGCCAAGAGCGTTGCTATGCAGCAAACATAATTTAAAAAATAAAAAATAAAAAATTAATGTTTTTGCTAATCTATTAATATCTCTAACACTTTTTTAATTTATATAAATAAATTTATATAACCAATTAGTATATTTTGACAAATCTTGTCATTTTATTGTCAATCTTGATCATATTATTATGAACCATGTGTAGAATACGACGAGCAGTTGTATCCCTTGGTTCTACGCCCCCCATAACACCCGTTTGTTAAACAGCATAATTAACAAAACCAGCTACTTAAATAATCGAAATATATGTTGAAAATAATAGTCATAGCCCATTAGAAGTCTCAAGATTATTCACACAATCTACAAGGCCCATTACAAGCAACTAGACACAACAAAACAAATAAACTAGCCGTTAAACAGTAGTCGTTGTGAACAGTAACGGTCAAAAAATTTGAAAAACTAGCTGTTACAAACTCATGTATATAAACACATCATTGTAAATAAAAAAGGTAGAGAAATCAATACTTTCTTTTGCACTTGAAACTTCATCATTTTTTTATCAATATTTTTTTTACAATATATGCTATATATAGAAGAGCTACAAGCGTATAAATTCTACAATAATCATTTCTTCAAAATTGCTCGCCGTTAATTACTTTCAGACTCTGTCTCTTTGTTTAACTCAATATCTCCGATTTTAAAACTCTCACTGCAAAATTTTAGATACCATCACAACAAATGACTCCATAAAATACTTGAATCTGGTTCGATTGTTGATCGCAATCCCCTACGTAATATCATATGGGGATAAAACTCTGCATGCTTGTATCGAGCCAAATACAATTTATGGCCATAATTCAATTTAGACTCAAAACCATTATTACAACCCACATATTTGAAAGAATTTCCTTTATGCATAAAAATGTTCATGCATGTTTGTTGTATGTGCAAGGGCATGTAAACGTCTGTAAGAACATTTGCACATGCGGGTACTATTTTCAGTTTCCCACAAGGGAGCACTTCAAACCCACATTCCAGACTTTTCACAAGCATTTGAAAAGTATATGCTGAAGCATCATTTTCCAGGGCCAAAAAGATATGGATAATCCAGCAGAATGCAATATGGGACCTGCATATCAATCAGATGGCCTCAATACCTCCCCATTTTTTCCTTCGTTCATAAACTCAAGTCTTTGACGAATGTCCTGGACTCTCTTGCTGTGAGCCTTTCATGTATTTATTAAATGTTGTTAAAATAATATGAATAATTTATTTTATTATTACTATGTGTGCCTATATTATGAAATAATGTAAGGCCTTATTTAGTACTTGTAACTATGAATGTGATTTTCATTCCTACGATAAAAACCTGTAAATTGAAATCATGAATGTTGGTCCATTAGTATGAACTATTGAAGAGTTTATAGTATTAAATAAATAACACAATTATAACTAATTTAATTATTTCTAAATTAGTGGGGTTATAATGTAGATCTTTCACAAATTTAACAATATCAATAAGTGAGTAAAGTGTGAATCAAATGAAGAGAAAAGAATTAAAATAGCTAAGATAGATCCAATGTATAAAGGTAAAGCCACCAACCAAAAAAACCATCATCTAAATTTTAGGAACAAGAAAATTTAGAGTGAAGGTTTATTCAAACATGAAGAACAAGCTCAATGTTTTAATTTTTACTTTTTTAGTATAAAAAAGCTCCTTACAAAGCGTTTTTAATTTTTAAAATAATATTAAAATATATTCCAAAATCAAAAGTAAAAACAATTACTTAACATATAAGGCAATCTCAAAATAGAAAATGAAGACAAATACTTTGTTGGTGTAAAAATTGTCTTGGCCTAACACCTCAATTTTTGTAATCAACTTCTTATCCTCCATAAATGCATTCTTAAATCTTGCAAATGATTTGAGCTTACTTGTTAGAACTTCTAAAGTCATATAGAAGAGATAAAATAATAAAATAAAATACTAATTAACTTAAATTTCTTTAATCTTGCCAATTTTCAACTTTTCTCTCCAAATGAATATTTTCTTAATTTGTTTCATGTAAATGGTGATATGACAATCAAGCAAGTAAGGTGTCAACCCAAGTGACCATGTTAAAACCAAGGGAACAATTTAGGAAAATGTGTCAACCCAAGTGATCATGGTTAAAACCAAGGGAACAACTTAGGTCTTTAAATGGGGCTTAGATTAAATGAGCCAAAGAAAAATGGAGAACTGGACCAAATTAGATTTTGGTGTTTAAATATAGTTGGGTTTCATGAGTTAAACTGTTTATTGGTTTGGTTCCTTGATTCATATCATCTTCTTAGAATTTGTCTTCAAATTCGAAAGATTTTCAACCTCCAATTATGGCAAAAGATCTCCAACATTAAATGTAACTGAAACTCCACCCAACTCATTTGGTAAGGTCACTTTATATGTATTATCACCTACCCTCACAATGATCTTAAAAGGCCCATCTGCTCTAAAAGCAATTTTGCTTTTTCTCTTAAAAAGAAATCTTTTTTTCTGCAAATGTAACCAAACTAAGTCTCTAGGTTAAAAAACCAAAAGCCTCTTATGCTTGTTTGCCCTTTTTTTGTAATCTTCATTAGTTTTTTCAAATTTCTTCTCAACTTTTTTATCATTTTTATATTCTCATTGACATCCATAGAAACTTGAACATTAATTAGCAATGAGGCAAGATCAATAGGAGTGAGGAGATTAACACCATAAACAACCTTAAAAGGAAAATAGCTTGTGGTTGTGCTTAGTGACCGATTATAAGTAAATTCGGCTTGTGCTAATTTTAAATCCTAATATTTCAAATGCCAACTAACCATACTTCTTAAGAGATTACCCAATGTGCAATTAATAACTTTTATTCCATCGTCAGCTTAAGAATAGTGAAAAGTACTAAAAAGAAGCTTAGTGCCGATCTTACCTCATAAGCTCTTCTAAAAGTAATTGGGAAATTTTATATCATGAACTGACACTATAGTTCTTAGAACACCATAAAGTCAAACAATCTTATTAAAGAATAAATTTGTTACCTTAGAAGCATCATTCATCTTGTGATATGAAATGAAATAGGTCATTTTAGAGAAATGTTCCACTACCATCACGATAAAATCTTTCCTTCTTTGAGTTCTAGAGAGAGCAACCACAAAATTCATGTTATAATCCTCTTAAATTTGATTCGAAATTGGCAAAGGTGTATAAAGCCCGCCTTTAAAGTGCGCTATTGCTTGTTAACAAGTGTCACGCATTGCAATAATGGTTTGAATATGCCCTAACATTTTTAGCCAATAAAAATGCTCCTTTAGTAATTCTAAGGTCTTATGAACACCAAAATAACCTGCCAACCCGGTTTCATATGCTTCTCTAATCAACAACTCTCTACATGAGCTCTTTTTATATATAACCTATTTCTTTTAAATAAGAAACCCTTATAAACCATGTATTCTTCGAAGGCATCCTTGAACCATTTTTGAATCAGAACATGCATCGCCCTATCATGAACATATTGATCCCTTATCAATTGAAAACCCATAACCCTAACATCAAGTAAAACAAGTAAAGAATACTGTCTACTAAGTGCATCCGTAACAACATTGATTTTCTCGTGTTTATAATAAGAAGCAAAAAAGTGAAAGATTATAAGAATTCTACCTATTTAGCTTGTCGATGATTAATCTTGTGTTACCCATGGAGATACTCCAAGGCTTGGTAGTTTGAATACAAAATAAGTTGTTTATCTTAGATAGTGACTCCAATGATCAAGTGCCCTTATAATAGCATAAAACTCCTTATCACAAGTAGAATACCTCTATTTTTTGTTATTTAGCTTCTCACTAAAATAAGAAAAAGGTCATTTACATTGAGTAAAAATGGCACCGATTTTTACTCCAGTTGCATTACATTCTACCTTAAATAATTTATCAAAATTTGGTAGAGCTAAAATTAGTACTTCAAACAACTTTTACTTCATCACTTTAAAAGCCTCTTTAATCAAATTGGTCTAATCAAAAGCACCCTTCTTTATAGACTTAGTTATGGGAACCATAATACTACTAAGATGAGGTATAAACCTCTTATAAAAAGAGGCAAGTCCATGAAAGTTTCGAACCTTTGTGATAGACTTAAACTCGAGCTTTGACTTAATAGCTTTCACCTTAAATTCATCCACTATAGTACCATATTTAGAAATTTTATAGCTAAGGAACATCATATGATTAACAAAAAATACACATTTTTCAAGTTTGGCATACAACTTTTAAGCCCTTAAAATTTCAAAAACTTGTTACAAATTATCAATATGTGCCTCTTTACTTTAGCTATACACTAAAATATTATCAAAGTAAACCAACAAAAATCGGTCAATAAAAGACTTGAAAACTTCATTTATCAACCTCATAAATGTACTTGGAGCAATGAAAAGCTTGAATGACATAACTATCCACTCCTTATGTTAATTTTTTAAAAAAATCACAACTCCATGTAGTTTATCAAACATGTCATCTAATCGAGGAATGAAATATTGTTATTTAATGGTTATATTATTAATTGCTTTACTATTAACACACATGTGAAATTAATCATATTTCTTTAGAATAATAAGGTTGAAATTGGGCATGGACACATGCTTTCCTGTACAAAACCTTTTAAAATCAATTGCTCTATTTGTTTTTACAACTTTTTAGCCTCTATAGGGTAGCATTTATAGGTTGCCCTATTAAGAAGTTGAGCCCTGGGTATCAAATCAACTTGGCGCTCTATTCTTCTAAGTGGTGGCTACACAATAAGTAAATTATCAAGAAACACATCTCTATAATCATTTAACAAGGACTAAATCATAGGGCAAAATTATTTAATCTCTTGAACTTCTTGTTTCTCAATCACAAGTAGAGTATAGATTGGCTCACACACTCTCAAGCTCTTCTTAATCTTAGCCCTACCTAAGAACGAGTTGTTTTATTTAGTTTTTAGCCTTTAAAAAGGTAGATTTGTTTGAAAAAACTTTAAAGGATTTAAAGTATTTAATTTACCCTTTAACTTAAAAGAATAAGTGTTCTTTCTATTATCATGTTTAATCTACCTATCAAATTGCCAAGGACGGCCCAATAACATATGACAAGCACCATTAGAATAATATAACACAATACCTCATCTTTATAATATTTCCCAATCGAGAAAGAAAAGAGTACTTGCCTTGTGACTTGGAAATTGTTACCATTACTCAACCATTATAGCTTGTAAGGTTGGGAATATGGTGTAGTAGATAACTCAAGCTTCTTTACAAGTATAATAGAGAGGCCATATCGAAACAACTTGTACTATTAATTATTACTGTACACACTGTATTATTGATAGTGCAACAAGTTTGAAAAATATTCAGCATTTGATCTTTTTAAGAACTTATTTGTATAAGTAAGATGTGTCATAAAACAAGCATAGAATGGCAATCAGCTTCCTCTACCATTTCTAATATAAATCATGGCACAACTTCAAAAAATTCAATTCAAGTTCCGATTGGTCTAGTTACGAGAGTCTAAGTAAAGAAGTTAAAAGATGTACTTAACGGGCTAATTCAAAAAATTTGGACCCAAGTAAATTCGTGGAGACTCATTGGGCTTGGTCCACATATCCAGCAAAGATGGATATGCATGATTCAAACTCTAGAAAAGTCTGACCAAATCTAAACTTGATTTTTTAGCAAGTAAAATAGGAATATTTAGAAGTGTTTGAGTTCATTTATAAGTCTATTTAATTAGTTAGCTTTCCTTTCTGTCTTAGGTAAGTACAAGCTATGATTTTTGCTTATAAAAAGGCACCTTTGAATAAGGAGCAATCAGAATTCATTAGTCAAAATTTAAAAGTTATTTTCTCTTTGGTTCTTTGAAGAACTATTCGAACTTATCAAGAATTATTCTTGTGGCGTTCATCAGTGACTTATCGAACAGACTTCCATCATCATTTGTGGCGTCTACATTATATCGAGGTTCTTGTTTCTTTATAAATAACGGGGTCGAGGTTCCATTCAAATCTGATCGTAGAATGATCTCGGGTTCCTTGTTGAGTTCGGGTCTTGTTATTCTTAGCGAGGTTCGTATCATTTGGTATCAGAGCAAAAGTTATTCTAGCATCAGGTTTGCCTATTCCTTTTGTTATTTTTTTCACAATCTGTTATTCTTTTCGCAATTCTTGATATAAAAAAAAAAAAAAGAAGAAAAAAAAAGAGAAGAAAGAAAAAAAAAAGAAAAGAGAGAGAAAAAAAAAGTGAAAAAAGTGAAAAAAAAATGAAAATTTTATATTTCACTTTGTCATCAACACCCTAATATTTGTGTATCAAATTCATATATATTCCTTGTGATTCTCAATTTTCAAATCAGTGGGTAAAAAATTGAAATACTTTGTGCAAAATTAAAACCTTTAAAATCCGTGAAACGACCTTATTTTCAGCCTTTGTTTTGTCGTAGTAAGTCCTGAAGAATTGTTGCAAGAAATTTTTTTGTTATTATTTGTTAGTTTCAAAAGAACAGAAAGAGAATTATTGAGTGGAAAAAGGTAAGAGTGGTGAGAGCATTAGAGGGATAAAAGCCGCAAATTTTTTGAGTGAAACACGAGTGCAGAGTGATTCATATTCTTGAGTGTAAACACGTAAAGGAGAGAATTGTGAGGTCCTTTTTTATAATTTATCTCCTGCAGAAAGCATGTCACAACTCGACCATGAGGAAGCACAAACAGGGATGAATTCACAGCTATACATGAAAGTTTTGGTGGGAGAGATGAGACGAATGATGAAGCTGAAACTAAAGCAAATAAGTGAACGGTTGGATAGATTAGAAAATGCCAATCGGAGGAATCGGAGGGAAAGCGCTCAACAACAGCGTATAGTAGAAGATTTTGAGGAATATAACGACGATAGTTTTGAAGAAGAAGATAGACACTCGGTAGACAGTAATAGAAGGGTTGAACATATTAGAAAAGATTGAAATCGGGAGGATAATAATTTGGGCAGCATTAAGATGAAGGTGCCTTTATTTCAAAGCAAGAATGATCCTGAGGCTTATCGTGAGTGGGAAAAGAAGATATAGCTAGTTTTTGATTGCCACAACTACTCTGAGATAAAGAAGGTAAAACTTTCAGCCATTGAATTTTCTGATTATGCTATTGTTTGGTGGGATCAATTGGTTTTATGTAGGAGAAGAAATAGAGAACGTCCAATAGAAACATGGGAGGATATGAAAACTGTGATGAGAAAACGGTTTGTTCCAAGCTATTATTACAGGGAGTTGTATCAAAAATTACAAAGCCTTATGCAAGGCAACCGGAGCGTGGAAGATTATTATAAAGACATGGAAATAACTATGATCCGAGCGAATATAGAAGAGGATCGAGAAGCTACTATGGCTAGGTTTTTGAGTGGTTTGAATCGAGAAATTGCAAACACGGTGGAATTGCAACATTATATGGAATTAGAGGATTTAGTTCACATGACCATCAAAATTGAGCGCCAACTCAAGAGGAGGGGCAGCGCACGTCTCAATTAAAGTTCGAGTACATTCTTTTGGAAACCGAATTCCACAAAGAAAGAAGACAAGTTGCAAACATCCGCAACACCCAAGCATAAGTTTGAGCCCAAGTCCAAGAACACTAACCACGTTTCTCAAGGTAAAATTGATACTTCTACCTCTATAAATCGTGACATTAAATATTTTAAATGTCAAGGCAGAGGACACATAGCAAGTCAATGTCCAAACACCCGAGTTATGATGATGTAAGATAATAGTGGCATTGTGACTAACGATGAAGATTCTGACACCAATGACATGCCGCCATTAAAGAACAGCACCGAGGAAGAGTATTTAACCCCTGATGCATTGATATTAGTAATCAGAAAAGTGTTGAGCTTGCAGACAAAAGAAGTTGAAGAAGTGCAGCGAGAGAACCTCTTTCATACTAGGTACCCGTCAAAGACAAGGTGTCTAGTATGATTATTGATAGTGGTAGTTGTACTAATGTTGCAAGTACAATAATGGTGGAAAAATTAGGACTGCCCATATTGAAGCACCCTAAACCGTATAAATTACAGTGTTTAAATGATAGTGGAGAGATGAGGGTAAATAAGCAAGTGATAGTTGCATTTTGGATTGGCAAATATGAAGATAAAGTGTTGTGTGATGTAGTACCGATACAAGCTGGATATTTGTTGTTAGGGCGTCCATGGCAGTTTGATAGGCGTGTAAAGCATGATGGCTTTTCGAACAAGTACTCTTTTGTATTTAATCAGCGACTAATCACTCTTGTACCTTTAACACCGCAACAAGTGTATGAGGATCAAGTGTGGTTACAAAAGGAGTGCGATCAAAAGAAAGAGAGAGATAAAAAGAAAACGAGTGACAATTCGAGAGAAAAAATTGAAAGAGAAAAAAAAAGTGCAGATTCAGTCATTGAAAACAAAATAGAGAGAAAAACAAATTTTTATGCAAAAGAGACTGAAATAAAAAGAGTGCAGTTTTTAAATCAGCCAATGATTGTACTTTTGTACAAAGAGGCGTTTTTAAATACTAATGAGATTAATTTTGATTTGCCTAGCTTTACGATTTCTCTTTTGCAAGAATATGAGAATGTCTTTCCCGAAGAAACGCCACAAGGATTACCTCCTATCCGAGAGATTGAACATCAAATTGATTTTGTACCTGGTGCGACAATTTCAAATCGACCAGCTTATAGGAGCAATTCTGAGGAGACAAAAGAGCTACAAAAGCAAGTAAGTGAGTTGATGGCGAAAGATTACGTGAGGGAGAGCATGAGTCCATGTACCGTTCCAGTTTTACTTGTACCTAAGAAGGATGGCATTTGGAGAATATGCGTTGACTGCTGAGCAATCAACAACATTACGGTAAAGTATCGATATCCCATTCCTCGCTTAGACGACATGTTAGATGAATTGCATGGAGTTTGTATATTTTCAAAAATTGATTCAAAGAGTGGGTATCATCCAATACACATGAAAGATGGTGATGAATGGAAAATTGCTTTTAAAACAAAATACGGTTTGTATAAATGGTTAGTAATGCCTTTCAGTTTAACTAATACACTGAGCACATTTATGCTATTAATGAACCATGTATTGCGTGCATTCATAGACAGATTTGTCGTTGTTTATTTTGATGATATTCTCATTTATGGCAAAAACTTGGATGATCATATTGTGCATTTAAAATCGGTTTTAGATGTACTTAGAAAAGAGAAGTTATTTGCTAACTTAAAGAAATGCACCTTTTGCATCGATAAACTTGTGTTTCTTGGTTTCATTGTGAGTACACAAGGAATACAGATTAATGAAGAGAAAATTTGTGCAATTCAAGAATGGCCGAGTTCCATGAGCATAGGTAACGTACGAAGTTTTCATGGACTCGCTGTTTTTACCGACGGTTTGTAAAAGACTTTAGTACTTTAGCCGCACCGCTCACTGAAATAATAAAGAAAAATATTAGCTTCAAGTGGGGAGAAGAGTAAGAGAAAGCGTTTCGGTTCATCAAGCAAAAATTGACAAACGCACCCTTATTAGCTTTACCTAACTTTAACAAAATATTTCAGATCGAATGTGATACTTCTGGTGTAGGTATTGGAGCTGTGCTTATGCAAGAAGGATGATCGATTGCGTATTTCAGTGAAAAGCTAGGTAAAGTAGCTTTAAACTACCCGACTTATGATAAAGAATTATACACATTGGTTCGAGTTTTGGAAACATGGCAGCACTACCTTTGGCTCAAGGAGTTTGTGATTCACACTGATCACGAATCATTAAGGCACTTGAAAGGATAACACAAGCTGAACAAAAGACATGCTCGTTGGGTGGAGTTCATTGAAACGTTTTCATACGTAATCCGATAGAAGCAAGGTAAGGAGAATGTGGTTGCAGATGCACTCTCTCTCAGGTACGCATTACTCTCTACTCTTGATGCTAAATTGTTTGGTTTTAAACATATTAAAGAGTTCTATCCTTCAGACCCCGACTTTAGTGAATATTATATAGCTTGTGAGAAAACCCCCAATAGTAAATACTTTAGACATTAAGGTTTTTTATTTCGAGAAAATAAATTGTGCATACCGAATTGTTCCGTGCGTGGTTTATTAGTTAGAGAATCACATGGTGGAGGATTGATGAGACTCTTTAGGATAGCTAAAACATTAGCTGTTTTACAAAAACACTTCTTTTGGCCACACATGAAAAGAGATGTTGAGAGAACTTGCGATAGATGTGTCACATGCAAGCAGGCAAAATCCCGAAAGCAACCCCATGGTTTATACACACCATTGCTTATTCTTAATGAGCCTTGGATTGATATTTCTATAAATTTTGTGTTAGGATTGCCTAGGAGTAAACGTGGTAGAGATTCAATTTTTGTGGTTATGGATAGATTTTTTAAAATGGCACACTTTATTCCATGTCATAAAACGGATGATGCTTCACATGTTACTGATTTGTTCTTTAAAAAGATTGTGAGATTACATGGTATGCCTAGAACAATTCTTTCCGATAGAGATGTTAAGTTCTTAAGTTACTTTTGGAAGATTTCGTGGTGTAAGTTAGGTACTAAATTATTATTTTCTACTACTTGTCATTCACAAATTAATGGTCAAACCGAAGTAGTAAATAGAACTTTATCTATTTTGTTAAGGGCTATTATTAGTAAGAACATTAAAACTTGGGAAGATTATTTACCACATGTTGAATTTGCTTATAATCGTACTGTTTATTCTGCTACTAAATTTTCTCCATTTGAAATTGTGTATGGATTTAATCCATTAACTCCATTGGATTTATCTCCTTTGCCCATGATTGAGCGAGTTAACTTAGATGGCAAAAAGAAAGCTGAATTTGTTAGACTGATTCATGAGAAAGCAAGACTCAATATTGAGCGAAGAACGGAACAGTATGCAAAACAAGACAATAAGGGGCGTCGCAATATGGTTTTTGAACCAGGAGATTGGGTTTGGTTATATATGAGAAAAGAGAGATTTCCGACGCAAAGGCGTTACAAATTACTTCCAAGAGGAGATGGCATTTTTCAAATCTTAGAGCGTATCAATGAAAATATTTACAAACTAGATTTACCAGGTGAATACAATGTAAGTGCTACTTTTAATGTTGCTGATTTCATTCCTTTTGATGTAGGTAATGATTTGAGGACAAATCCTTTTCAAGAGGAGGGGAATGATACAAATCATGGCACAACTTGAAAGAATTCAATTCAAGTTCCGATTAGTCCAGTTACAAAAACCCAAGTAAAGAAGTTCAAAAATGCACTTAACGGGCTAATTCAAGAAGTTTGGATCTAAGTAAATTCGTAGAGACCCATTGGGCTTGGTCCACATATCCAGCAAAGATGGATATGCATGATTCAAACTCTAGAAAAGTCTGACCAAATCTAAACTCTATTTTTTAGCAAGTAAAATAGGAATATTTAGGAGTGTTTGAGTTCATTTATAAGTTTATCTAATTAGTCAACTTTCCTTGAAATGTTTGAGTTCATTTATAACTCTATCTAATTAGTCAACTTTCCTTGGAGTGTTTAAGTTCATTTATAAGTCTATTTAATTAGTTAACTTTCCTTTCTGTCTTAGATAAGTACAAGCTACGATTTTTACCTATAAAAAAACACTTTTGAATAAGAAGCAATCAAAATTCATTAGTCAAAATTTGAGAGTTATTTTCTTTTTGGTTCTTTGAAGAACTATTCGAACTTATCAAGAATTATTCTTGTGGCGTTCATCAATGACTTATCGAACGGACTTCCATCACCGTTTGTGGCGTCTACATTATACCGAGATTCTTGTTTCTTTATAAATAACGGGTCGAGATTCCATTCAAATCTGATCGTAGAACGATCTCGGGTTCCTTGTTGAGTTCGAGTCTCGTTATTTCTTAGCGAGGTTCATAACAATTTTTTCTTCTTGTTCAGCCTCTATTTCATCACTTTCTGCCTCATCTTCTTCTTTAATTGACTTTTCAATTATTTGAATGTCTCTAAGTGTCATTGCTCTTTTGTTAAGACAATTAGCTTGAAAATTATCATACTTTTGAAATTTGAAACATTTCTTACCACTAAGCTCATTTTTGCCATGTTTAGGAGGAATAGGAGAGTCTTTTTGAGGCGCATGGATTTTACCTTTATCCTTATCCTTTGAAGTAGATTCAGGCTTGAAATAAGAGGAGAAACCTTTAGTGAAGATAGGTTCTTTAGTGAAAGACTTAAAACCTATCACCCTTGCACTTTCTATTTGCTTTTTAACCTTAATTGCAACGCACACATTTTCAAAGGTGTAATAAGGTTATAACTCTACCATATGAGCTATGTCTTACTTTAATCTCCTTAAAAATTAGGCTATAATTTGCTTCTTAACTTATATTAAATCACTTCTCATTATTAACTTATCAAATTCCTAAATATACCCCTTTACATCACTATTTTCTTGCTTAAGTGTATAGAGTTTTAAATACAATTCTTGCCTATGTGATTCAGGAAAGAATATTCTATTAAGAAGTTTTTTCAATTTCTCCTAAGAACAAACTTGATCTTTTCCCTTTTGACTTTTTTACTTTTTGACATTTTTTCACTACAGCAAAGCATAATTTTTAAAACAAAGGGTAGCCAATTTGTATTTTTTTTTTCATCAGAATACCTTTTGTATTCAGAAACCTACTCAATAGCATGCAACCAATCGACAAAATCATATAAATTCGAGCTCCCTTTAAATTCTGAAATGTCAATTTTTAAACCCTTATCATTATCACAATCCCTTGTTCTTCTTATAAACTTGGTATCATTATCATTAAAGGAATAGATCTCCTTTTCATAATCTCTAGGTAATAGGGGTTGTCTTGGATGTCTTGGGTGAGTGGTTGGTTTGCAGGATGAAAGAATACATGCTTATAGATGGCAATTTTGTCAGTTTTGGACTGTTTACTCTTAGAGTAGTTGGATAACTTGGTTTAATGTAATCTTAAGATCATTTATTTTATCTTGAAGTTTTAATTGACCTACTTCTCATGGTGGAGTTAGAGAAGAGGAAGAGTTTCTGTTAGCAAAGTGTTTGAGGCCGTGTTTAGGTAGTGTTGATGGTGATGTGTTTAAGTAATGAAATCTAAGGATTAGATGAAGTTATGAGGTATTTGGGCTTAAGAAAATTTTTTTTCTCTATAGAAAGACTCAAAATAGTCAACAAAAAAGTTTTCAGCAACAACCAAAATGCAATCTACAATAAACTACACATTAAGTCCATAACTGCTATAATTTCAAAGTTCACATCAACTTCAAACAACTTTACACATAGAGTACAACTTCTCCTTTTAACCAACAAGTGAAGAAATAGAAGTAGATGAACTCACTTCAGCTAAACCAATGCTCTGATACCAATCTTAATGTGAATCTTTAACAAATCTAACAACATCAATAAGTGAGTAAAGTGTGAATCAAATGAAGAAAAAAGAATCAAAATGGGTAAAATAAATTCAAAGTATAAAGGCAAAACCACAAACTAAGGAAATCACTACCTAAATTCCACCTAAAAGTTTTTTTTCCAATAGAAAAAGAATCCCTCTTATAAAGCATTGGAGACATTTATAAGGTATGGTACAAGTTAAAATAACAATAAAATATATTCTAAAATAAAAAATAATGACAATTACTTAACATATAAGACAATCTTAAAGTAGAAAACAAAAACAAATATTTTGTTGGTACATAAATTGTCTTGGCCTAATATTGCATTCTTTGTAGTTAACCTTGTATCCTTCATAAATTTATTTTTGAACTTTAATCTTGTCAATTTTTAATTTTTCTCTCTAAATAAATATTTTTCTGATTTACTTTATGTACGTGATGTAACAATCAAGCAAGTGAGTTGTCATTATCCTAAGTAATCATAGTTAAACCAATGGAACAATTTAAGTCTTTAAATGGGACTTAAGCTGAATAAGTCAAAGAAAAATTGAGGGATGAACTATACTGGATTTTAGTGTTTAAATATAATTGATTTTGGTAAGTTAAAGTGTTTATAAGTTTCGTTCCTTGATTCATTTCAGGTTAAAATTTTTAATTATTAATAAATTATTAAACAAATTAGATTCATGTTGATCACTATTTAATATAATACGAATATAATACAATAATTTAAATTGCCACTTTTAACTTAACTTTAGTATAATCACAGCAAATGGCTTGGTCATTCTCCTGATCAGAATATGTTATCAATCACTAAAAGGAAAGCAAAATTAACCAACTAATTGATTGAATCCGCTGCAAAAACCAAACAACCTTATGCTTACTTTTCTATTTGCTCACGTGGATGATAAAAATCATTTTTCTTTATTATTAAAAGGAAATAATTACAAAAATTGGACCGCCAAGCTATAAGGTCTGGCAAAATCCAAACTACCTCAATTTTCCTAAGGAGTAAGTATTTACGATCAACAGAAAGATGCGATTTTGATGCAAACAGCTAACTGAAGCAAAGATAAAAAAAAAAAGGAATACCATCATCTTTGTATTATAAAAAATTAAAACAAATAAATTCCCAAATCGTAATACTTTCACACTATTCAAGGAAAAATAGCATTAATAAAGAGACAAAATTGAGGAAAATGAGAAATATTTTTGAATTCTTCCCTATTCAATCAAATATATATATATATATGAATAATTAATTGACAATAAAATATAAAATATTTGATTTTAATTATTATTAATATTATTTACCTAGAATAATAATTGATTTTTTAAAATTCTAACATCTGACTGATAAAAGTGGAAAACACTAGAATTATGTGATAATACTAATTTTCAACTCCGATTCACGGCAACTGGAACTAAACGACAACATTTTGCTCGTATAGTTATAAACACAAGTGAAACAAATCATAATCATGTAATTTCTCCTGGATTGGTAGATAAAATCAATAACAAACAAAAATTCACTAATTTGTGGAAAAAAATAATTTGCCAAAAAAGAAGCAAGCGAACTTGCTTGAAGCTAAAGTATTCTCGGCTATGGACCATGAAATGAAGTAATCAATGCAAGCAATGCAGTAAAGATAGAAAGAAATTCTGTGTTCCTAATTAACTAAGCTGAAGAAGAAGCAGCGTAAACTATCTTGAATTCATTGATGGAATCGATTAAGTGAAACTTTGTAAAGCAAGCAATGCAATAAAGTGCTCTCAAATTTTTATTTTATTTTATTTATTTATTCATGTATTTATAAAAAAAAACGTGATTTTGCCAATTCTTAAACAAAATTATATGTAATTATCCTTTTTTAAAAAAAAATTACAGTGACTTGGTTAAACTTCATGAAAGTATTTAAAAAATACAACTTGTCTTGAAAAAATTTGTCAATAATAATAAATAAGAAAGTACTAAAATGTCTTCAATAATTTTGTCTTTAGTTACAGCTTAATCATTGGCTTCAATCGTCAACTTCAACAATCGACATATGTTGCTTCATCTTCTTACTTTTAACCGGTTTATCTTTAGTTCACCTAAAATTAATTGCTTTTATTGTGGTAAAAATTTTTAAAATAATCTTATTTTATCATCTTTTAATCATTTTAAATTATTTTTAATAAAATAATTAGTTTTCTTAAATTTAAATACATTTACCATTGCATAACCTACTTCATTCTTTATAACAAAACAACACTAAAAACTCATTCACTCATTTTTAAAACTTTGAAAAATCTAATTATTTCAACATAAAAACTCCAACAAATATTTGGCAAGAATAAAAAAGTGAATTTTTCTTTATTTTTTCACCTATTTTTCTTAATATCATGAATTAATATTTACATATATTATATTTGAGCTTCATTTAATAAATCCGTTAAATTTATGATTAAAAATTAAATTATTTTGAAAAGTCAATCTCAAGAACCAGCCACTAGATATCGAATGCCAAGGAACTCCATATCGAGTGCCACATGGTGCTTGATATTGAGCTCCTAAGGGCACGCAATATTCAATGGCCCTTGAGCATCCTTGATACCTGATATGTTATTTTTAAAAATTTTTAAAATTTAAAATAATAAATTAATTATATATTATATTATTAATATTTAAATTGAAAATTATTAATATTATTCTAATGCAAAAAAATTTTTAAAATTTTTTTTACTTTATATTACTTATTTTTATTTTATATTATTTATTTTTAGTTTAAAATAAATGATATATTTATTATATACAATTAATTATCATGAGCGTGAAAATAATTTTCATTAATAATTTAATATGTTTTACATAGGTATGTGTGATAATTTGCCAATTGCCGTGGATAGAATCTAACAACATACAAAAATTTGATGTATTATAACTAGTTATTGTGATTATGTATTTTAGTGATTGTAGATTTTAAACTTACAAATTTGTGTTACCTATTATTATATTTGACAATGTTGTCATTGATTTAAGTGTTGTTTGTGGGTAGTTGTAGTTGGAATTAGAAATTATATATATGATTTTTAACATAAAACATAAATATGTAAAATGTGATAAATTTTGAATTTCATAACATAGTATGGTAACTATCAATGTAACGGCCTATTATATAAATCAAGTATCATCTTTAAACTAAAAAATGACCTATGCTTAAAAGAAAATTTTCATGGTCACCTCAAACCCGCGTGCTTGATAAACGTCTATAGTTATTAGCAAATTATCATTTGTACTTGTGTAAATAAAAGTAACGTAAAACATAGTAAATGATTAATGAAAATTATTTTCACGTACATAACAATTAATTTATAAAATAAATATATTATTTATTTTAAATTAAAAAATAATATAAAATAAAAAAATTAAAAAAAATTTCATGTAAAAATAATATTAATAATATATTAAATACATAATTAATTATTTTAATTTTTTAAAAAAACATATCAAATGCCTAAGGGCGTTTGATATGGAGCTCTCTTAGCACTCCATATCCAATGGCTAATTTTTTAGATCAATTTTTAAAATAATATTATTTTTAAATACAAACTCAACAAATTTATAAAATGAAGCTCAAATATAATATATACAAATATTAATTTATGATATCAAGTAAAATGAGTGGAATGTAAAACTTACTGTTTTTATGCTTGGCATATATTCTCTAAAATTCTTAAGTTGAAAGAATAACAATCACCGAAGTTTTTGAATAGAGAGAATGAGTTTTGAGTGAAATTTTTTGCCTTTACTTTTTCTATTTTTCTATTTCTTCAAATTTTCTCTTTAGCAAACACAATTGTTTTTATTTTAGGAGTTGGCAGAAAATTTGAGGCCAAAAAAAAGGTACAGGCATATTGTCATCTAATAACAATATTTTTGGACATGAAATCTTGGTTAAATTTTAATTGACTTTAAAATTAGGACTATTTAAAAAATATTTTTTATTTTAATAATATGTTTAAAATTGAAGTGTTATAATCTTGATGTCATAATAGCTAATAAAATCATTAAAATGTTAAAAAGGAAAGCAAGTAGTCTCTACAAACACAAAATAATTCAAAAAAATTTTACTCAAGAAGTTATGTATTAAAAAGATCTTGAAAATTGATGTTTATCAAATATTTTTTAAACTTTTTTTTAAGTTAAATAGAAGTTAGCAATATTGAATGCATCCAAAAGAGACAATAAAAATTAGAAAAATAAATAATAAAATCCATGTACTTTTAATAATATTTTCAAATTAGGTTTGCTCTTTTCTTAATTTCAAACATGTTTCTAAAATTTTAATTAAAAAAATCTAAAAGAGTGCAATATATTTGGAGAAAGGAATGTGAGGGAAAAAAGTGAAAAAAAAATTTGAAAAAGGGCAATTTAATATTTTAAATTTTTTCTTTTACAAAAACTAAAAATACTATTTTTATTTTTCAATAATAACTCCTCTAAACACCTTTCTAAAGATATTTTAGTTAAATATGTGTACTTCAAAAATGGAAAAATAATGGAAAAAAATACCAAACATCTCTTAACTCTTTAAGCTTTGATATGGTTATAGTCTCTTTGAATTCCACAAATTTAATAATGGTAAAGACACCCTGTTAATTAATTCAATTAATATGATCTATTAAAAACAGTATAAAAAATATCTTTTAGGGATCACAGCAAAATAAATAAATAAATAATAAGAAGAGTATCTTCAAATTTGTACAAGTATATATTAAAATGTTATAAACATTAAGCATGTACCTTTCCCAAATCGATAATGCTTTTGTCAAGCATATGACATTTAATTTAATAGATTTCCTATTAATATCTAAGAGATATACTGATACAAACCTCGCTAAAAATAACGAGATCCGAACTCAACAATGAATTCAAAATCGTTCTACGATCAGATTTGAATGGAACATCGACCCGTTATTTATAAAGAACAAGAATTTCGGTATAATGTAAACGCCACAAACAGTGATGAAAGTCCGTTCGATAAGTCACTGATGAACGCTATAAGAATAATTATTGATAAGTTCGAATAGTTCTTTGAAGAACCAAAAAAAAATAACTCTTAATTTTTCTAACTAATGAATTATGATTGTTTGTTATTCAAAAGTGTCTTTTTATAGGCAAAATCGTATCTTGTACTTACTTAAGACAGAAAGAAAATAATCAACCAATTAAATGACTCTACATGCCTAAATTAAATAAAGAAAACTGACTAATTAAATAGATTTATAAATAAACTCAAACACTCCAATGAAAATTGACTAATTAAATAGACTTATAAATGAACTCAAACACTTTTAAATATTTTTATTTTACTTGTTAAAAAAATCAAGTTTAGATTTGGCCAGACTTTTCTAGAGTTTGAATCATGCAGATCCATTTTTGCTGAATATGTGGACCAAACTCAATGGGTCTCCACGAATTTACTTGGGTTCAAACTTCTTGAATTAGCCCGTTAAGTACATCTTTGAATTTCTTTACTTATACTCTCATAACTAGATCAATCAAAACTTAAATTGAATTTTTTGAAATTGTGCCATGATTTGTATCACACACACACACACACACACACACACACACATATATATATATATAATTATTGAATGAAATGTTTGAAGGCTATTTGTTCCTTTGAAAGTGTTGCAAGAAGTATTATCTCCAAATCTTAGGAGGAACAAAAAAAGCATGTTCATATACAATGTGCAAGTTGAATTAAGATTTATGCCTTAAATATTAGAAATAAAGAAGAATGAAGAAAGCTATAAAATTCAATTATTATATTTTGCTGACTATTTAAACTAAAACCATGCCACACTACAAAAATGAGAGACCATGAGGGTCATATTTAGAAATTCCTGATGTTATAGGCTTTTAATTATGGGGATGATTTGCCAAAATTGAAAATTCATGGCTCTATTTGTTTGTACAAAACTACCACTTGAAATACGTAAAATAACATAACAGACTTATTTGTTTACAACTGATGTATTTCCATTTTCATATATAAATATAGAAATCATCACCTTTAGATTTAAATAACAACTACATAAAAATGTGCGCAAATTTTATGTGTAAACAACCTTCAAGAAAAATATTAGGACTTCTAAAATTTGTACTCAAAATAATGTTATATTCATAAAATGTGTAATACATTTTTACAATTTTTAAAATAATTTATAATACTATTTCACAACTCACTCAATAAATGACACCTTTTGAAATGAAAACTTTGGATGTCTAACATTTCTCGCAGGCATTAAATGTCCAAATATCTCTCACTTTCATTCATAATCACTGACATCAAATCACTAATATCAAATGATTAAATTTCTAATTAACTTTTAAAAGCATGACACTTAAATTGTTTAGCAAACATTCAATTATACTAAAACACTAGTCTTTACATTTACCCTCTCATTTATTCCTGATATCTAAAGATTGCATCTCATACAAATTGTATCTTTAGGGCCGTTACACCTCAATCCAAACATACCCCAAATCTAGAGATAATAAAACCTATATCTCTAGTCATAGAGAAACCAACCATCTTGTGATTCTCTTAAACAGTAACTTGCCATTTGAAATGCACAAAAAAATGGAACACAAACCAAAAAATAGCAGCTCACAAACTGTGTCAAACTTCATCTAGAAACAAGATAATCCACAACTGAAAAATAACTTCTGACAATCATGAAGGATGCAAACCCACTACGAGCCATCCGCAACCAAATGCCACGGAACAAGAGATTCCTATCTGCAGGGTGGACTCCTGTAACTCTTTCAAACCTTTTCCCTGGTTGTTTCCATTTGAGAAGTTTTCTCTCCATGTAAACATACTGCAATGAGATTAAATAAAAATTCAAAAGAACCATGGCAGTTCAACACTACTCATATTATGTGGGTGGCTAACAATTGACATTAACAAAACAGAGGGGAACACCGAGCACATGTACAAACAAAACTCATGCATGGAATTAGTTATTTAGAAAATGTAGAAGTAAAATGCACAACTAAAAGCATTTTAGTGCCCCCACGGAACATAGTAAACCATGAAACATTGTTTACCCCAAATTTACTCCATTTCTAGAATGACCAACTTTTGAGCTTTTTGCTTTTCTAAGCTTTGCAATAACCTTGAGTTAGAACTTATAAATGATCAAATTAAGGTTCCAAAAAGAAAATTTTATAACCATCTAACCAAACCATAGTTGTCTTGACAATTTTTCCACAAACACTCAAATATCAGCACATAAAGCTCTACAAGTGGGAAGAAAGCCCATCCTGACCCAGGACCATTTTACATCAGTGCCTCAAAATGGCAACACAAATTTTCACCTTAGATGATTAACATATGAAAAATATTCCTTAAAACTAATTTGCCAGCATCAATTCACAGTACAATCATTAAATACTTGTGCAATAATGGTTAGGGAGTGAATGTACATGTGCTGCCAGAAGGATGACCTTGTGTGAAGTATAAAAGTAATACTGAACTTCATTCTGCATGTGGCAAGTGACGTACCTTGGGCAGCACAATACATTGCGATCGAATTTTAGCAGTGTCAAAACAATGAGATGCAGCAGCAGCAACTGCACTGGAAAATCCAGCAGCAAGACTCACAGCTAAAGGAGGCAAGGGACCTATTTCTTCATCAGACCTAAGAGAGCAAGGACATTTTCAAGTTAAGAAAAAATACAAGAATTACACAATTGAGCTCAAAAAACTAGTAAAATCTTATAAAGCATTAGATGACTGAAAATGTTATGCAATGGTATTATCTTTTTTCTTTTATTTTTTTTCTTTCAATAAGAAACTGTAAATTTATGAAACAATGAAGGAAAAAATCTTACATCTGTTATGTAAACTAGATGTCCACAGGATCATCAAAAATTGCAATGGGGAACCAAAAACTATACAAAAAGCTTCCAATCAGATAAAAACGAATACCAACCACCCCTATACAAAGTTAAACCAGCCGATGCATTATCCCAAAACCCCTCCCAATTAAGATGAATGTGGAGCTAAGAGGTATCATGGAACTCTTTAGACACCAAAACCCGAATAATGAATGCTAGTTTATTATTTGGTTGCTGTAATTCCATTAATATCACACCACAGTGGCTCATTCAGAACTTGCCAACAACCAGCGAGTCCCAGTCTAGCTAACAAGATAAACGGTTAATTCATACGTAAAATTCCTGCCAAGAGAAACTGGCATGTTTAAGTGGCTATTGCAGGTAGGTTTGAAATTTAACAAATAAGGGAAAGCTATAACTGTTCTCAACTTAACAAATAAAAATCCAAATCCCTGGAAACAGCAAAAAATAATAAAGATTTAAGACAAGATACAGCACTTTCCAACAATGTTATCCTGATTTGGGGTTCACAGAAGGGGTTTCCTAAATTTAGGCCGACAGCCCTGGATCATGATGCATGTTACAACATGCTTCCCATAAATTTGAAAAATTTTAAAAAAGTTTTCAACATGCTTGCACTTTGCAATCAGACATTCAAGCAAAGCACCAGATTGATAGCCACTTTAATATGCCAGTTTCATGTAGAGATTGTAGACTTGTATCATTCAAAGGATAATCAAAATATAATATCTTTATGAATCCTAACACACTTTTTCCTGGAATCGCAGGAGAGGCATGTATGCACAGTAACTAAACACAGACTAAGTAAAAAGCATATGATTAGAAAAAGCTTATAGGAGCTGAATTTGAGAAGGTAAATAAACTTTTATTCATAAAAAACAAAATTTAGTATTAATGGAAGCTGCTACATGATTAAACACACAAAAAAAAAAAAGGAAAAAAAAAAGAAGATAAAGAAATCGACATTAAGTGGGAAAACTGATTTTATTGTTATAGCAACTGAATCTCATTTTTTTATACTAGCAGTAATATCGTAGAAGCCATAAAATGGAACTTTAGTTACCAGAGCTTGAGCAAATGGTGGGAAAGTATTCCATAGTGTTAGAATCTCTGGATCTCCCAATTATGTCCAGGATCATTTCCATGAATTTCTCCAAGTTGTGTAAATAGTTGACTGATATTTCGGATAGCTTAGATTGTGGATAAATCTTAGGAATAGATCAACTTAATTGATTTTGTTCCTTTGTTGACATAGAATATACATTTTTACCAGTAGTTTAATATATATTTTTTGCCAGTAGTTTCTAACAGTAAACGAGAAAGTTTATTGCCCAAACTACCTTCTCCAACATGGTATCAGAGTACAGAAACCTCTTATCTTTTTCCTTGTGTCTTTCATTGCCACAAAATATCCTTTAAGATTTCAGAAACCAAGGAAGCAAGTTCTTCACTTGTTACAGTCATAAATTCCACATACCATTCAATTGCAACTTCTTTGAGTGGTTTTAGTCAGTAAAAATTTTCATTAAAGGAAAAAGGGGAAATAAATTATCTCTCCGAACCTCAACAAATGCCCAACAATCCCAATTTTAAAACTTGGGATGCTGAAAACTCTATGGCAATGTCTTGGCCATTAAACTCCATGGACACAGAAATTCACAAGACTCAAAAATTTCTCTCCATGGCCCAAGAAATTAGTGAGTGAGAAAGACATGACAGACAAATTTATTCAGAGGTTGGCATGATAGACAAATTTATGAATTGAAGTGTCAGATTCGTAATACGAAACAAGTTTCTCCTTCCATAACAGAATATTATAATTCCTTGAAGGGCCTATGGTTGGATTTGGATTGCTATCAAAATTTTGAAATGGAGTGTAGTGTTAATGCAGTGAATTTACAAAAGCTAACGGAGGGGGAGAGGGTATTTGCATTCTAGGCTGGTCTGAGATCTAACTCAGGTTCAAGTACATGGAAAGAAGTAATTACCTTTGAAACAAAAGCTGAGGGATGGAAGTCAAACGAGAAAGATGACCTGCAATCACAGCAATAAGCTGAGGCATACCTGTTGGAAGTTACATGGTAAACCTCAATCTGGCACTAAGGGAAATAATCATATCAACAAGGGCAACAAAGAAAACTCCTTTGCCATAGATCAGTTGAATTATTGTATAGGTTAGGAAATCTTAGGTATGCCCTCTCCTTGTGTGTTTGCACAATCAGGTAACATCTATATAACACTTAAATGTCTCTAGAAGCTCTTCTTTGAGTCCTTGGATCATCGATTCAGGTGCCACGGATCATGTGACAAATGAGTAACTTTTTCTTCACTTATAATCCATATTCAGGAAAACAAAAGGTTAAGGTTGCTGATGTGTCTTTTACCCCAATCAGCCAAGGTTCAGTCCATGATTCATCCTCTCTGACCCTTTCATTTGTTATTCTTGGGCCAAATATTTCATGCAATTTACCATCTGTAATATCACCAAGTCACCAAGCTGTTATGTGATTTTCTTCCCTACCTATTGTGTTTTTCAGGACTTAGCCCAGGAAGAAGATTGGCAGTGCTGCAGAGAGAGAGGGGTAAATTTCTTAACTCCAAAAGTAAGAGGATCTACTCAAGTACATCATATTAAGCATTATAAGAATGAGGAGATTTGGGTACTGCATCATAGACTTGATCATCCTCACTTTCTCTCTCAAAGTTATGTATCCTAAGTTATTTACAAATCTAGACACTTCCAAACTCAAATGCAAAATTGCTAATTATCAAAAAGCCATTGTGTGACATCCCCTTTCAGTAATAAAAGATCTAAATTTCCTATCAAATTCATGGAAATGATCATAGATATGCTTAGGAGATCATTCTAGACAACCAAATATCTTAGGAGGCAGTGAACCAAACTGACTTATATTAGGAAGAATTGACTCAAGGTATGTAAAAGGCATTTTAGCAAAGCCACTTTAAGAACTGCATCTACCCAATAGAATTTAGGGACATTTCAAGAAAACATTGCTGTCCTAGCCACTTCTAACAAATGCCTATTGTTTCTCTCAATCACTCCATAATATAATTGAAACAAAATCTCATGCTTAACTTCAAATTTTAAGGTATGATCAACATGTTGTTGGTGTATGATTCCATCAACAGTTCAGTCATCAGTGAAGACAACGTGCCAAACACAAATCTTCAAAGGAATCAATCAAAGCAATAGCATTAAACAACAAAATATTTTATCTAACATCCCCTTTTTCCCTTACAAGGATCTAGCCAAAGAATCCCTAATCAATCGTTGTTATAGTCGAAAAAATGTGAAAATAAGAGATGACCATTTCCATAACAAGAAACAAAAACATGACAGGCAGTGTGGCATTTGTAATCTCTTTTAACAGTCTACTAAAGATATATCTTATACCTGGGTGAAGGATCCATCCCGATGGCTTTCCAGTCAAGCATTGCTTGGTGTAGGAATTGCCAGCAAGAAAAGAACATACCCCCAAAAATGGAATCTCGAACAACTCCAGATCGCATACCTCTCCATAATGCACCCCATCCTTCCAAAGCAACAATATCAGATGGTCTCCTGACTTTGCCTATTGATGGTGGTTTCCCAGATCCAGTCATCATCCATGGGTACGATTGCAAGGCACCATGCAAATTAGGATGTTTGTTGGTCAGTATAGACAAAAGACCAGCACAGTAGTTCAAGGCCTTCAAATCAGGAGTATATCCACAAAGTGGTCTTCTAAAGACAGGTGCAACAGCTATATTTTCTGCAACAGATTTAGAGCTTTGAACTCGCAAGGCAGAAGACACCTGCGCCCTAACTTTCATAAGTTCAAATGGAGAGATTATGAGGGATTCTGTAGCACCAGCTACTATTCCTGCCATTAGGGCTTCAGATACATGCACATAATTTTCTTTGCGTCCATCTGACATAAAAGCAATTGTAATAACCATCATATAAAATGGATGGAAGTTTTACATCAACATTAAGCCAAAATTCAATTCAGTAAGACAACAAAATTACAAAATTCACGAAGAAAACTCATTTTAAGAAATAAATCTCTGATGTGACTGGGTAAATGTTGCTCATCACAAACAAGACATGCATTTCCAGTGATGACATATAAACACATTATTGATTAAGTTTAGGCTCAATTATTTCAGATCATCTTTCTAAAAAGTGAAAACAAGCTATAAAACCAAAGAATCCCCAATCTAATAAATTATGAGATGGTCTTCATTGCAAGAATACACATACATCACTGACTAAAACTGAGGCAATGACTCAAATTGTAATTATAAATCTTTAAGATCGCTATCTTCACTACCCATGCAGATAGAATGTGCCCATATTTAAACCTTGACCCAAACTCTCAGGCCTGTTGAATTTAATCAGTAAAAGCCCATCCCTATCCCAATTTTACAGTGATAAAACATGTTCTAAATGTGCAATACTTTCTAATCAATCAACATCCTTGGGATGACAAACTCTTCTAAATAGCCTCCAACTCATTCAGATCATTGATCTATTAGAAATTTATAGATCTAAGAGAAATAGGTAACTAAAGATCCTCAAAAGTTCCATCTTCAAACAGAAGCATAGCAATTATTTTTCCTCTTTGATAACTCATTCTATGAAAATAAACATGTTTCGCCGTCAATGTTTCAGCGCAAAATGTCAAATTTAGCTTTGAAAAGTCCAACAATGACTATTGTTGTTGAACAATTTGTGAAGGCAAAATCATAACTAGAAGCAAGGGAGTGAGAATTTCCTTTTGGTTATTTTAGTCTTTAGAAATTGACATGTCAGTCAGGAGATATCATTGCATAACAGAGAACCAAGGCCTTATAACCCACCATTACATGTTCTAGACCTTGAATCATGTATCAACCTACTGCCAGAACATCAAGATTCTTTTTAAGGCTAAATATTTAGCCACATGAAAATCATGAGTCCAGCTGTTTGATAGCCTTGAAGAAGGGAACAATACCATAATGGTATTGGTAAGGTTTCCATAACAGGAAACTAGAGAATTCACAAAACTTGGCATTTCAACTCCCTTGAACTTGGAAAGAGAGTTTGTACCTCTTTAGTAGCTTGCACATGCTAATCACTAGAAACTACCAAACCGAATCCATCTTACCAGCCATGCTCTCAAAACAAAAGGTAGCCCAAAGTGCACTGAGATTTTCCTGAGCCTTAAATCCAAAAAAAGCCATAAATGAAACTCCATCCCACAAAAATCAGAGTCTTCCTTGCCTCTGGCTTAAGCAAACCTTACAGCACACTTTCATAAAATTTCTGCTCTCCTCTACTAAAAGCATCCATAAACTCCATTGACCAGAAGAAGGCTGAGTTCAGACTCAAAATTTTAGCTTTCTGAAAATTGTACCACAAAAAATTAGCATTGTGGCAGTAGAGGAATGAATGACTGAGATTTCTTTAATTATTTGATAGATTATTAACACTTGAAGTGGATCTTTCTACCTGTTTATCAGATGATGTGCTATAAGTCATGAACCACTCAAAATTTGTTGACACATAATCAAGCCTTCACCCAAAAGAATGTTATGTATCTAGCAGAACTGTAGTTTTCAATTATCTACTGAAGCCTCTCCTGGTTTTTGCTGTTCTTATTAAATAAAAGCCAAGTAAAAACTCCCACTCCACATCTATACAAACCTTACCTTCATTACTTGGTTAGCACCATAACCATTACAGTGATATTTAAGCTAATTCTAGTCGACAGAGCATACAATTAAACTAAAGTTTCACAAAATATAAAGTCTCAGTGAACTTAATTTTAAAAATGAACATATAGACTCCAATCTCTAAATGATGCAGTCATAAATCAATAAATTCTGAAGTTCACCTGTATTCATTTTCATAGGTGCAGGACTCATCTCAAATGTTCACCTCTATTCACTTTAATAGAAGCAGTACTCATCTCAAATGTACTTTTACGAATACCCAAACCAATTGATTCCCAAGAACCCCAAAAGAGAAACATATGGTAAATTCCAAAACAAAGAAAATCCTGTTCTATCATTTTGACTTGTAGTTGGATCAAAGAGGTTGTTGTTTTGAACTAAGACACTTTACTCTGAGACACACATCAAAGAAACTGATATGTCCTTTAATTTTTGTTTCTTCTATTTAAAAGGAAAAAAAAAAAAAAAGAAGAGAAAAAAACATTCCAGGCGCACTATATCGTCTACAATTCCAAAATATCTTTTAGTTCAATATGCTTTTGTGCCCTAATATAGAACTCCAAACAATCACTGTCGTCCAAAGGACTGAAGTTCAGAAAAGGTCTCCCAGTCACAAAAATAAAACAACAACGCCTAACCATAGAAGGAGCGAGATTTTGCTCAAGCAAACATGGTTTTCTTTATCTTAATGATATAGCATCCCCCTAAAAAACCGATGACAATGAAATTTGTAAGGCTCCTAAGCTCATTGTCTATCCCTACCATGAAGATGAGCATGCCCCTTACATAAAATACTAAGCATATAGACAATTGAGCTAAGACAACAAAAGTTCTGTAACAAATAAAAAGAAGAAAAAAGAAACTAAAAAAGTTGAAAGGAATACCTTTGTAAAAAGCAGTTAGAATTTCATAGACTCCAAACCGAGCTCCCACGCCAAAAGTTCTTCCCAAAGTCAACCACCCTAAACCATTATACAAACCTACATTGTTTCTCAAACAAGAAGATATCATTTTCAAGTTAAAAGTCAGATCATTAATCATTACAGAATACTGCCAAGAGAAAATCTCACACATGCTGAATGCACCTAAAGCACATAACCTCCTTTGAACTTTTCAGAACAAATAAACTCTCCTTATCAATCTGTGTGCACAAATGCATCTGAATGAACACAGACAAGATGCTGATAGAATTTCCTCTACTTAACTAACATAAGCAATGAGACAAAATCAGCCATACAAGGATTTACCTGAGTATCCTGATAGAGATCGAAGTCTATTGAGAACCTGAGTTGGCCTTAATTGTTTAACAGAACCAGAACCAACCTAGATTTTACCAAAACCAAAAAAAAAAAAAAAACGTAACTGACAAATTGCTCTCTAGAATGCAGCAAATCATCATGATAATTTTTAAATAAAAAAATTGATAAGTGAGGTTGCATCGAGACTGTACCTGAATAAGGACTTTGACAGTGTCAAGAGGGTAAGTGGCAGTTGTGCCGAGAGCCACTGACCCTATGCCAGCAAGAGCATGGCTTGTAAAAGATTGATCTTCTAACATCAGTATCAAAAGTTTCTATCTCTACAGCCGTGTATGACAGCCAAAGTCAACCTGAAAAATAGAAACAACAGAGGAATCGCTGAGGCTGCAAATTAATTAATATTCTCAGGCATATGGCATACACAAGTGAGATGCGATTTTGAAGGTCTGTTTCCTATTACCGAAAGGACAACGATTTCGAGAATTTTTTTCAAATAATATTAACACCAAAAAAGAACCCCCAAAAAGATAAGTGTTTAAAACCAAAATGAACGGAGTACTTAAAGTTTAGAAATAATTAGAAACCCCCAAAAAGTAAGTGTTTTAAAACCAAAATGAACGGATTACTAAAGTTTAGAAATAATTAGAAACAAAAAGAAAAAAGAAAGAAACAATATTTTTTTGGCAGTGTTTGAAAACTTAAAACTTACAGTGTAAAACACTGAGACTCACAAGCAGTCGGATGACTACGGCGGTGGTTCGGTGGCGGCTTGCGTCGGCGACCCGGTGGGGTTTCTTTAAACTGTGGCCTTCTTGGCTTTAGGAGTTACTTCTCTTCGACAGGCACCGGTGGGTTGGAAATCTTGCAAAGGTGAGTCCGCTAGCTGCTGCGCGGCCACAATATTGGCCA
>CP135585.1:2958500-2982792 GCA_032401905.1 Swietenia macrophylla | reverse complement strand
ATGATGAGTTTAAGAGGGTTGTGATGGACCGATTTGAAGCATTGAGTGCAGATGTTCATGATATACGAGAGGACGTTCATGATATACGAGAGAATATGCATAGGATCGAACGTGATGTTATAACCCGAATTGATGCATTATCAGTAGACTTGCGTGGATGGATGCAAATATCTAGTCATTCGCATTTGTCACCTCATGTGTCACCCGTTCAGGTTATTATTGTTAAATATTTATTGATATTATGAGTGATTTGTTGATTTTGCCGTTGGATTTGAAATCGTGGAGATGTTTTATTGATGTTGTGAGTTGTTTGTTGATTTTAGCGTTGGAATTGAAATCGTGGAGATGTTTTATTGATATTGTGCGTGATTTGTTGATTTTGGCGTTGGATTTGAAATCGTGGAGATGTTTTATTGATATTGTGAGTTGTTTGTTGATTTTAGCGTTGGAATTGAAATCGTGGAGATGTTTTATTGATATTGTGAGTTGTTTGTTGATTTTGGTGTTGGAATTGAAAACGAGGAGATGTTTTATTGATATTGTGAGTTGTTTATTTATAATTTAATTTTGGCGTTGGATTTGAAATCGCGGAGATGTTTTATTGATGTTGTGAGATGTTTGTTGATGTTATAGTTAATTAACTGTAGAGATGTTTTATTGATGTTGTAAGTTAATAAACTTATCATATTTGATGATTTCACAGGCAGAAGAACCACAGATGTATTCAGATGACCCACCAATCGATAGACAGAACATGCCTGTACCAGTCACTCGTGAGAGTCGATTTGGGAGAATATACAAGAAGGGTCCATACGATAGAAGTCCATACACTAATCCTTTGAAAAAACCTCGCGGGGTCTCTTCCACCAGGCCGTTGCCACATTATCCCCGAAACTTGGCTATAGATCCTATTGCTCTTTATTCGGATGATTTATATGCTGAGTATCTTTAATGGTTAGAAGACCCGACATCTTCTATAGAAACACGTTCAGTTACATTGACACCCCAATGGTTTAGTGGTATTTCTGATCCGGATGCACAGTTGGAGGATACTGTAAGTGTTTTACAAATTATTGTCTTATTTATAATATTAGATGACTATAACTGACACTTGTATTATTATTTTCTTAGCACATTGACGAGTATCTTTATTTGATCGCTCATCGACAAAAAGCGTGTGCCGACATAATATCACAAAACTTCACTGTTGTCTCTTCACATTTATATGTACGTACTTGATTACAAAAATTTTTATGATTATCCTTTATTATTATGGATTGCTAATATTTTTTTGTTTGATGCTAATAATTTTTTTTTTTAATTATACAGTCGAGGTTACTTTACATTTGGAGGCATATGGGCACTGAGCCAATAGATTTGTCGGACATTGAGCCATATATGAGAGGCGATTCTGATGGAGTGTTAAGATCTTGGAGCGATATTGATATTGTTCTGCTGCCTGCATTGATTTATGGTGAGCATTAGGTTGCATGTGCCATTGATCTGCAAGGACGCAATATATATTTGTATGATTCAGCACCATTAGGACATTCTGACCGAGAGATACATGAGGCTATGAAGCCCTTATATGAGTTGTTACCTTTTGTGATGCGCACATTTGGGCTCTATAATATGAGGTCAGATTCGCATGAAGCAAACACACAATTTATATATTTTCGGATGGTTGATATACCTCGACAGACTATGGCTAGTGCAGATTGCAGTATATTTATATGTAAATATATCGAATATATTATGTTAGGTCGACATTGGGATTTTACTTCTTAACATGGATCATTTTTTAGAATTAAGATGGCACTTGACTTGTACGTTGGTCGATTACATTGACAATACTCATATTATTTTATTTTTATTGTATTGATATTGTAATTATATATTATATAAATTAGTATAACTAATATGTATATTTGTAGATAAATTCTTGAATTAAACAAAGTACAATATTAAATACCATCAAAAGTTAAATATAACGTTATTAAATAAAAGTTTAATCACTAATTTTCGTTTGAATTCAATGGATTTCTACATGTTGCACGATTGTGTCCGTGTTGCTTGCAACGAGAACATCTCCGGACCGCAACTTCCTCTCCTGAAGATGGGATGCGTGTATTCCTTGGTCGACCTGTGGAACACGACCTATCGGCGGTTTTACAACAATGGTCTGAACCTCATTTGGAACTTCCCAAAATCTTGGATCTCCAACAGGATGAATCTTTGGTGCATATGCTGCAAGAAGTGTGCCATTCTTATAATATTTTGAGCAAAAATCTCCATACTGACCTCGAACATATCTAATTGCCATTGCATGAGCACATGGTAGTTGTTGTAAGTTGAAGCGTCTACATTGACATGTCTTTGAGTTCAAATCAACCATAACAATTTCTCCTCTGCCTCTAACTTCGAACCCAAATTGAGAAACTGAATAGACTGACAGTGTAAGAGAGGTGCTATCTTCCACTTTAACTTTATCACTTGCTGCTCCAGTTAAAGTGTCTTCATCATATTTAGCAGCTTCTTCTTTTGCTGTGAATCAGGTAAGCCAATTCATGTAGCAACTAATGATCAAACACATGCACATGGTCAACCGAATTCTTTGCTACCTAAAAGGGACCCCAGGCCAAGGATTACATATGAAGAGGCATGGACATCATGAAATCATAGCTTATAGTGATGCAGATTGGGCGGGAGATATCTTGGATCGAAAGTCCACTACTAAATATTCCTATTTTACTTGTTAAAAAATCATGTTTAGATTTGGCCAGACTTTTTTAGAGTTTGAATCATGCAAATCTATCTTTACTGGATATGTGGACCAAACTCAATGGGTCTTCACGAATTTATTTAGGTCCAAACTTTTTGAATTAGCACATTATGCCTCTTTGAACTTCTTTACTTGTGCTCTCATAACTGGAATAATCGGAACTCGAATTGAATTTTTAAAGTTGTGCCATGATTTGTATCATTCCCCTCCTCTTGAAAAGGATTTTTCCTCAAATCATCACCTACATCAAAAGGACTCAAATCAGCAACATTAAAAGCATCACTTACATTGTATTCACCTGGTAAATCTAACTTGTAAGCATTGTCATTGATACGCTCTAAGACTTGAAGAGAACCATCTCCTTTTGGAAATAATTTGGAACGCCTTTGCGTCAGAAATCTCTCTTTTCTTATATGTAACCAAACCCAATCTCCTAATTCAAAAACCAGTTTGCGACGCCCCTTGTTGGCTTGTTTTGCCAAAGTACTAAAGTTTTTCACAAACCGTCGGTAGAAACTAGCAAGTCCATGAAAATTTCGTACGTTACTTATGCTCGTAGGGTTCGACCATTCTTAAATTGCACGAATTTTCTCTTCATTGACCTGTATTCCTTGTGCACTCACAATAAAACCAAGAAACACAAACTTATTGGTACAAAAGGTGCATTTTTTTAAGTTAGCAAATAACTTCTCTTTTCTAAGTACATCTAAAACTAATTTTAAATGTACAATATGATCATCCAAGTTTTTGCTATAAATGAGAATATCATCAAAATAAATAATGATAAATTTGCCTATAAATGCACGCAATACATGGTTTATTAATCGCATAAATGTGCTCGGTGCATTAGTTAACCCGAAAGGCATTACTAATGCATTCATACAAACCGTATTTTGTTTTAAAGGCAGTCTTCCATTCATTACCCTCTTTCATGCGTATTTGATGATATCTACTCTTCAAATCAATTTTTGAAAACACACAAGTTCCATGCAATTCATCTAACATGTCATTTAAGTGAGAAATGGGATGTCGATACTTTACCATAATGTTATTAATCACTCGGCAGTTAACACACATTTTTCCAGTACCATCCTTCTTAGGTACAAGTAAAACTGGAATGGCACATGAGCTTATGCTCTCCCTCACGTACCCTTTCGCCATTAACTCACTTACCTGCCTTTGAAGTTTTTTATGTCCTCAAGATTGCTCATATAAACTGGTCGGTTTGAAACTATCGCACCCGGTACAAAATCAATTTGGTATTCAATCCCTCGGATAGGAGGTAATCCCTGCGACGTTTCTTTGGGAAAGAACATTCCCATATTCCTGCAAAAGAGAAACAATAGAGTTAGACAAAGCAGGATCAATTTCATTAGTATTTAAAAATGCCTCTTTGTATAAAAGTACAATCATTGGTTGATTTAAAAACTTCGCTTTTTTTATTTCATTCTCTTTTACATAAAAAATTATTTTTCTCTCTATTTTGCTTTCAATGACTGAATCTGTACTCTTTTTTTCTTTTTCATTTTTTTTATCCTCTTCTTTTTTTCCTTGCCAATTGTCACTCATTTTCTTTTTATCTCTCTCTTTCTTTTGGTCACACTTCTTTCGTAACCACACTTGATCCTCATACACTTATTGTAGTATTAAAGATACAAGAGTGATTAGTTGTTGATTAAGTACAAAAGAGTACTTGTTCGTAAAGCCATCATGCTTCACACATCTATCAAACTGCCAGGGACGCCCTAGCAACAAGTGTCCAGCTTGCATCGATACTACATCACACAACACTTCATCTTCATATTTGCCAATTCAAAATGCAACTATCACCTGCTTATTCACCCTCATTTCTCCACTATCATTTAACCATTGCAACTTGTACAGTATAGGGTGCTTCAACGTGGGTAGTCCTAATTTTTTCACCATTATTGTGTTTGCAACATTAGTATAACTACCACTATTAATAATCATACTACACACCTTGTCCTTCACGTGGCACCTAGTATGAAAGAGGTTTTTTAACTGCACTTCTTCAACTTCTTTTGCCTGCAAACTCTGTTGATTTCTATGGGAATTTAATACACAAACTAGTTAACAATGGCAATTGTAAGTTGTTTGGAATGGAGAGAAAAAAGATGAAGCAGAATAGAGGAGAGAATCAAAAAATATATTATTAACTTGAATTTGTTTACAATATATACTAAAGCAACCAACAGCTAGTTTGCTATATTAAGTATAAAGAATAAGTAACAACAGATACTTGCCATATCATGAACAAGTATTAATCACATTTGGATAATACCATAATTGATACGAACCTCGCTAAGAATAACGAGACCCGAACTCAACAAGGAACCCGAGATCGTTCTACGATCAGATTTGAATGGAACCTCGACCCGTTGTTTATAAAGAAACAAGAACCTCGGTATAATGCAGACGCCACAAACGGTGATGGAAGTCCGTTCGATAAGTCACTGATGAACGCCACAAGAATAATTCTTGATAAGTTCGAATAGTTCTTCAAAGAACCAAAGAGAAAATAACTCTCAAATTTTAACTAATGAATTCTGATTTCTTCTTATTCCAAAGATGCCTTTTTATAGGCAAAAATTCGTAACTTGTACTTACCTAAGATAAAAAGGAAAGCTAACTAATTAAATAGACTTATAAATGAACTCAAACACTCCAAGGAAAGCTGACTAATTAAATAGACTTCTAAATGAACTCAAACACTCCTAAATATTCCTATTACTTGCTAAAAGATCAAGTTTAGATTTAGTCAGACTTTTCTAGAGTTTGAATCATGCATATCCATCTTTGCTGGATATGTGGACTAAGCCCAATGGGTCTCCACGAATTTACTTGGGTCCAAACTTCTTGAATTAGCCCGTTAAGTGCTTCTTTGAACTTCTTTACTTGGGTTCTCGTAACTGGGCCAATTGGAACTTGAATTGAATTGTTTGAAGTTGTGCCATGATTTGTATCAATAATTGTCTTGGATTATTCCTTTGTTTGTAATATTCACTTTCCTTTTTTAATAAGGAAAGATTTTAATGTTGAATTTTTAAGAAAGAAATGCTACCAAACACTTTAGGAAGGATGTCATGTGCATAATGAATGGAGATTTCATGCTCTGACTTTGGTCTAACAATTTGGGCCGACTTTAGTTTAACAACTTGAGCCATAGCCTTGGTTTGCTGATGATCTACATGCTTCGATCCAAATCGATATGTGTGCCTCAACTTAATAATCCCCCTCAAGTTGGGCTTGAAGAGATTTTTCAAGTTCAATTTGTTGATTGCTTGATTAATTTGCTGTTTGGTTGGGGCTTTTATAAAAATATCTCCCAATTGGTCTTTACTTCGAATAAATGGAGTGCAAATGACTTTGCCTTGAATCTTCTCTCTTATGAAATGACAATCCATTTCTATGTGTTTGGTTCTTTCATGGAAAACAGGATTGGAGGTAATGTGAATAGCAGTTTTATTGTCACAAAACAGTTTCATTGAAGTTTCGATCTTGAATCCCATGTCTTCTACTAAGGCTTTTAACCAAATTAGCTCACTAGTTGTTGAAGACATAGCTCGATACTCAGCTTCAGCACTTGATTTAGCTACCACACTTTGTTTCTTGCTTCTCTAAGTTACCACATTTCCACCCACAAAAGTGCAAAACCCTATAGTGGACTTTCGATCCAAGATATCTCTAGCCCAATCTGCATCACTATAAGCTATGATCTCATGATGTCCATGCCTCTTCATATGTAATCCTTGGCCTGCGGTCCCTTTTAGGTAGCAAAGAATTCGGTTGACCATGTGCATGTGTTTGATCATTGGTATTTGCATGAATTGGCTTACCTGATTCACAGTAAAGGATATGTCAGGTCTAGTGATGGTTAAATAAATAAGTTTACCCACAATTCTTTGATATTGTTTGATATCTTCAAAGGGCTAGTCTTCCTTCTTGTCTTCTTTGTTATCTTGTTCTTTCTTCTTGTAGTTACTTTCAATTGGTGTTGATGCTTGCCTTGTTCCCAATTTACCTATTTCACCAAGAAAATCAAGTGTGTATTTCCTTTGACATAGAGAAAGTCCCTCTTTAGAATGTACAAACTCTATGCCAAGGAAATACCTTAAGTATCCAATGCCTCTAATGTCAAAGGTAGACATAAGAAAGGTTTTAATACATCTAATGCCATGAAGACCACTTCCAATAATGATAATGTCATCCACATATATAGTTAAAATGGTAATGCCATGATCAGTATGCTTAGTGAATAGAGATGAGTCAGCTTCACTCTTGGTGAAGTGTTGACTCTTCAATGCATTGTGCAACTTAGATTACCAAGCTCTTGGAGATTGTTTTAGACCATAGATGGCCTTCTTATGTCTACATACATGGGATTCTGGGATACTTTTGCCATACCCTTGAGGAATTTTCATGTAGACCTTTTCTTTCAATTCTCCTTGAAGAAATGCATTCTTGACATCCATTTGATACAACGGCCATTCATAGTTAACAGCCAAAGAAATTAGCACCCTAATGGTGTTCATTTTAGCCACGGGTGCAAAGGTTTTGGTATAGTCTATTCCATATGTTTGGGTAAAGCCTTGGGCTACTTGGGCTACTAGTCTAGCCTTATGCTTGTCAATTGACCCATCACTTTTTAGTTTAGTCTTATAAACCTATTTGCACCCTACAGGCTTCTTCCCTTGGGGAAGAGGAACAATTTCCCAAGTCCCATTCCTAGTTAATGCATCTAACTCCTCATGCATGGCTTTCCTCCAAATGAAAGAGGAGTCGGCCTCGTAATAGTTTGTGGGCACTTGAAGCCCGTCAATGGTATTGAGAAAAGCTTTGTATTGATCTTTTATATGATCAAGGGTGTAAACATGATGTATGGAATGATTGGTGGCATGGTTCCCATGGTAAAAGACCTTATTGTGTATCCAACTAGAGGTTGGTTTCTTGATTCTAGTAAACCTTCTAAAAGGAGGTTGATTTGGGATGTGATGATGGTCATTTTCCCTTGAGTCCATTTCTGCTGTGTCATGAAGAGTGTCATGGGATGTGTCATGAGATGCATCATGCGAACTGTCATGTGAGGTGTCATCTTGCAATGTGGTAGATTCATGCTCATCATGTGATATATTTTGTTCATGCTCATTATGAAGAGGTGTACCTTGATTATTGATATGATCTGGTTCATTGTATGTGACTTTTAAATAATCATGATGCCCATGAATGGATTTGGTTTTGCACAGAGTTTCTATAATAGGCCTAGGAACAACATCATGAGTGGTCTCCCCCTTAATACCATCGTTATTGTTTGCAAAAAAAGGTTCATCTTCTAAGAATGTTACATTTCTGGAGATGATCAGTTTATTAGTATTAGGATCAAAACACTTATACCCTTTTTGTGTTGTGAAATACCTAACAAAAATGCATTTCTGGCTTTTATAGCTGAGTTTGTCTCTTAAGTTACTAGGAACATAAACATAGCAAGTGCATCCAAAAAACTTTAAGATATGCAATTTTAGGTTTTTGGTTAAAGATTACCTCATGGGGTTATTTACCATTGAGTACATTTGAAGGCATTCGGTTGATCAAGTGTGTTGCTGTGAGGATAGCATCACTCCAAAACTCTTTGGGCACATTTTGATGAAAGAGCATTGATCTTTCTACTTCAAGGATGTGGCGATTTTTCCTTTCAGCCACTCCATTTTGCTCTGGGGTATACGGACAAATGGTTTGATAGATAATCCCATTATTTATCAAGAAGTCTTTGAATGAATGATCCACGTATTCTCCTCCATTATCGGTTCTGAGAACTTTAATTTTCTTACCAAATTGATTAGTAACATAAAACATGAATCTTTTAAAACATGGAAATGCATCAGATTTGTGCTTTAAGAAATATATCCATGTGAACCGTGACTTGTGATCAATGAAAGTAATAAAATACTTATAATTATCATGTGAAAACATAGGTGAGGTCCATACATCAGAATGAATTAAATCAAATAAATGTTCACTCACATAATCAGAATTATTAAAAGGAAATTTAGTTTGCTTGCCTAAAATGCAAGCCTCACATTTGTAGTTATTATCAAAGTTCATTCTTGGAAATAAACAATTTAAAATTTTATTCGAAAGATGGCCTAATCTAGCATGCCATAACCCATGAGTACTATGCTCTTTATTAGCAACTAATGCTTGGCTTTCATCCTTAAGCATATAGAGACCATTCTGAGTAAAGCCTTCACCAATCCTCTTGCTAGTTATAATATCCTGAAAAACCATTTTGTTAGGGCCAAAAATAACAAGGCAATTAAACTCTTAGGTGATTTTACTTACGGATAAAAGATTGGATGCAAAATTAGGCACGTATAAACCATTAGTCTTTCTAGAGAATAGTTCTAGATCTACCATGCTATTAATAGTAATGTAATCACCATTAGCAATTCTAACTTTATATTTTCTAATCATAGGAATCATTTTAGAGGCTATATTTATATTTTTAAACATATGATCACTAGCCCCTGAGTCAATAATCCAAGATTCATCACAAGTACTAGAGCCAAAGCTAGAAATCATACCATCTTTGAATGAAAAATTTGTATGTGATGCAGTTTCAGTTTGGGGTTTGACCTTGACTTGGCTTTGAATCATTCTTGCAAGTTCCTCAATGGTGAATGTAGGCAGATTGCTTTCAGCCTTTCCATGTCCCGAATAGGCTTGCTGTGCATTTTGGTCAGGTGCTCTCCCTTTATCCCGAGAAGGCTTCAGTTGTGGATGAAGAATCCAACATTTGTCTTTCACATGACCGACTTTGTGACAATGATCACATCTAGGCCGAGAGTTGTTGTTCGCATTCTTCTTATTTTGAGACAACATGGCATTCTTATTTATTGGTTCTTGAATGGTTAGAGCTTGCTTTCGGTCTTTTGAAAGTTTGTGTCAAGAACCCGAAGAGATGTTTCTTCTTTGTTGATCATTGCACACACTTCATCAAATGGAGGTATGATTCGATGCCTAAGTATTTGGTTACGGATTTCCTTGAAGGATGAGTTGAGGCCTTCAAGGTAAGCAAAAACCTTGTCTTCATTTGCCTTTGAAATGATTATATGCATGTCAGTTGTTTCTGGCCTGTAGGACCGAAGTTCTTCCCATGCCTCCTTGAATTTTCCCAGGTAATCTATCACACTTGACTCGCCTTGATTGAGTTTATTTATATAGGATTTGAGTTCATAGACTCTCATTAAATTCTTTTGCTGTCCAAATATGATCTTGATGGAGTCCCGCAATTCCTTAGCAATTTCGGCATTAGAGAAGACTCCCAGCAGATTCGGCTCAATAGAATTGAGGATCTAAGTGAATACCATCTTGTCAACTTGGAACCATGCTTCATAGTCTTCATCATCCAAGGATGCTCTTTTGATGCTGCTCGTGACATAACCATATCTTCCACGGCCACACAAAGTATTAGTAGCAGCTTTGACTCAGACAGGGAAGTTTCGGTTATTAAGAAGAATGGTAGTGAGTTTGATGGTGGTATTTCCATCATGTTTCACCATTTTTCGGACTGGTTGTGAGGTTGGATTAATGGTGTTTGAGGAAGAGTCCTTTAGTGCCATTATGGATATGACTAAATAGAGGGAAGTGACTCAAACACGATCAGCTCAAGAATAATGAAGGAACAATAGGTTAAACACCTTGCTCTGATACCATGTTGATTTCTATGGGAATTTAATACATAAACTACTTAACAATAACAATTGTAAGTTGTTTGGAATTGAGAGAAAAAAGATGAAGCAGAATAGAGGAGAGAATCAAAAAATATATTATTAACTTGAATTTGTTTACAATATATACTAAAGCAACCAACAACTAGTTGGCTTTATTAAGTATAAAGAATAAGTAACAACAGATACTTGCCATATCATGAACAAGTATTAATCACATTTGGATAATACTATAATTGTCTTGGATTATTCTCTTGTTTGTAATATTCACTTTCCTTTTATAATAAGGAAAGATTTTTAATGTTAAATTTTTAAGAAAGGAATGCTACCAAGCATTTTAGGAAGGATGTCATGTGCATAATGAATGGAGATTTCATGCTCTGACTTTGGTCTAACAACTTGGGCCGACTTTGGTCTAACAACTTGAGCCATAGGCTTGGTTTGCTGATGATCTACATGCTTCGATCCAAATCGATCTGCGTGCTTCAACTTAATAATCTCAACGCTCTCTTGGTTATTAATGTCAATGCGTTAGGGGCTAAATACTCCTATTCGGGGATGTTCTCCAATGGTGGCATGTCATCGGTGTCAGATTTTTCGTCATTAGTCACAATCTCACCATTGTCTTGCACCACCATAACCTGCTTGTTTGGACATTGACTTGCTGTGTGTCCTCTGCCTTGACATTTAAAACATTTAGTGTCACGGTTTTTAGAAGTAGAAGTGTCAATTTTACCTTGAGAAACGTGGCTAGTGTTCTTGGACTTGGGCTCAAACTTGTGCTTGGGTGTTGCGGATGTTTACAACTTATCTTCTTTCTTTCGTTTCCAAAAGGATGCACTCAAACTTTGATTTAGACATGCGTTGCCCCTCCACTTGAGTTGGCAATCAATTTTGATGGCCATGTGAACCAAATCCTCTAATTTTACATAATGTTGCAATTCTACTGTATTAGCAATTTCACGATTCAAACCGCTTAAAAACTTAGCTATAGTAGCTTCTTGATCCTCCTCTATATTTGCTCGGATCATAATTATTTCCATTTCTTTATAATAATCCTCCACGCTCCGGTTGCCTTACGTAAAACTTTGCAATTTTTGATCCAACTCCTTGTAATAATAGTTTAGAACAAACCATTTTCTCATCACAGCTTTCATCTCCTCTCATACTTCTATTAGACGTTCTCTATTTCTTCTCCTACTCAAAACCAATTGATCCCACTAAAAAATAGCATAATCAAAAAATTCAATAGCTGCAAGTTTTACCTTCTTCATCTCGAAGTAGTTGTGGCAATCAAAAACTAGCTCTATCTTCTTTTCCCACTCAAGATAAGTCTCAGGATCATTCTTGCCTTGAAATGAAGGCACCTTCATCTTAATGCTGCCCAAATTATTATCCTCCCAATTTTAATCTTTTCTAACACGTTCAACCCTCCTATTGCTGCCTACCAAGTGTTTATCTTCCTCCTCAAAACTGCCGTTGTTGTATTTCTCAAAATCTTCTACTATACGCCGTTGTAGAACGCTTTCCCTCCAATTCTCCCGATTGGCATTTTTTACTCTATCCAACCGTTCACTAATTTGCTCTAATTCTAGTTTCATCATCCATCTTATCTCTCCCACAAAAACTTGCATGTATAGCCTTGGATTCATCTTTGTTTATACTTTCTCATGGTTGTGTTGAGACATGATTTCTACAAAAGATAAGTTATAAAAAAAAAAAGGACCTCACAATTCTCTCCCTTATGTATTTACACTCAAAATATATGAATCACTCTGTACTCATGTTTCTCTCAAAAATTTGCAGCTTTTATCCTTCTAATGCTCTCACCACTCTTGTCTTTTTCCACTTAATAATTCTCTTTTGGTTCTTTTCAAACTAACAAACAATAACAAAAAATTTCTTGCAATAATTCTTTAGAACTTACTACGGCAAAATAAAGGTTGAAAATAAGATTGTGTCACAGATTTTAAAGGTTTTGATATCACACAAAGTATTTCAATTTTATACTCATTGATTTGGAAATTGAGAATTACAAGGAAAATCTTAAAATTTGATACACAAATATTAGGGAGTTGATGATAATATGAAATTTCTATATTTTTTTTCACTTTTTTTCTTTCTTCTCTTTTTTTTTCTTGTTTTTTTTAATATTATGAATTGAAATAAAAACTACGGCAAGAAAGACAAAAAAATTGAGAAAAAAAAAACAAAAGGGATAGGCAAACTTGAGACTAGAATAACCTTTACTCTAATACCAAATGATAAAAACCTCATTAATAATAACAAGACCTGAACTCAACAAGGAACTTGAATTAGATTCTTTGAAGTCATGCCATAATTTGTATCACTTGTATTCCGTATCTTTAGTTATGATTCCATACTTCCTCTGTTCATTCTTTGATCTAACCAATTTTAAATTAGTTTAGATATATTATGGTTCTACAAAATTAGTTTAAAGTGACTTAAAGTAGTTAGGAGAATTATAACTCAAGTATATAATTTTAGAGTCTTTGAATATACTTTGATATTTTGACTATCATTTGAGCTACATACCTCAAATTGAGACAATTGTCAATGCATTAGAAAGCTAATAAAGAGAGTTATATTTTCTATGATGAACACTTCTCCAAATTATGAGCAAAACCTAGTCAAAACGAGTAAAGATAGCAAATCTGTCACTTTGGCCCAATCTCACTTTAAAAAAACTATATAAAACTTCACCATTCCTTATCTTCTTTATTTTCTTCTCTTTCCTAACCTTAGGTTATGAATTTGAATTTATCACTTAAAAACTCCTTAATCAAGACTCAATGACTTGTTAATCTTGTAAGATCCAAACTTTAATAGGTTTAAAGTATAATTTTATCCTTGATTTCTTTATTAATTTTTGGTTTTGATTGAGTTCAAAAAATGGATTTGGTAAATTTTATGGCTACTGTTAGATTTGGAGTTTAAGGATGGATTATAATACTTGTCTATAAACTGGTATGAGTCGTTGGAGAAATATTGGAGCATTGAAAACCTATGGAATCATTGAATCTTATGAAACCCAAAATTCAGGATTTCAATGAACAGTATACGCGTTTTAGTTATATCTTGAGTTTTAGAACTCGAATTTAGGCATTGTAAAATTCTATATAAACTAGAGACAATAGCATATCCAAAAATTAGTATGAGATTCCATAGGAAGAATTCACATCAAATTTTGAAAGTTAGGTAGTTTTATAGGAGAAACAAACTGGACAGCAAATAAAGAATGCAATATAACTTTAGTTAGAAAAATTTGAATCATAAACTGCTTATTTTGTAGGAAACTAAACATGTTTAGCTTTCTAATAGTATATCATACACATAAATATCATATATAAAAATTGAGATAGAAACATTGCAAATTCATTCATTGTTTTGATAAAATTGTCATGTTTCAATTGTTATTGATTTTTCACGGGAATGTCAACCACAAACAGACTAACCAAGGGACTTAAAACAGCTTAGTGAGTAGATAAATTTGATTTTTAATGATTTTATTTGATTTATTTTTTTTTACAAGATAATTTTATGTGAAAACATAGTGGGTTGAACTAATATTTTTTTATTTTGATTGCATCATATATCCTTGGTGAAATTTATATGAGAAACATGTATTTGATTTAGTAAATGATGTAATTATTTTACTTTAACTATTTTTTATTTCGTTATGATTTGAAGTTAATTTATATTGATTTGTTCTGAATTTAAAGATGATGATTATAATTTGAATGTGCACTCTTTACGCTTGTGTATTTTTGAAGATTATAGTCATAAATTTTGATACGAACTTTGCTAAGAATAACGAGACTCGAATTCAAAAAGGAACCCAAAAATCGTTCTACGATCAGATTTGAATGGAACCTCGACCCATTGTTTATAAAGAAACAAGAACCTCGGTATAATGTAGACGCCACAAACGGTGATGGAAGTCTGTTCGATAAGTTACTGATGAATGCCACAAGAATAATTCTTGATAAGTTCGAATAGTTCTTCAAAGAACCAAAGAGAAAATAACCCTCAATTTTTGACTAATGAATTCTGATCGCTTCTTATTCAAAGGCGATACAAACCTCGCTAAAAATAATTAGACCCGAACTCAACAAGGAACCCAAGATCGTTCTACGATCAGATTTAAATGGAACCTTGACCCGTTGTTTATAAAGAAACAAGAACCTCGGTATAATGTAGACGCCACAAACGGTGATGGAAGTCCGTTTGATAAGTCACTGATAAACGCCACAAGAATAATTCTTGATAAGTTCGAATAGTTCTTCAAAGAATCAAAGAGAAAATAATTTTCAATTTTTGACTAATGAATTCTGATCGTTTCTTATTCAAAGGGTGCCTTTTTATAAGCAAAAATCGTAACTTGTACCTACCTAAGACAGAAAGGAAAGCTAACTAATTAAATAGACTTATAAATGAACTCAAACACTCCAAGGAAAGCTGACTAATTAGATAGACTTCTAAATGAACTCAAACACTCCTAAATATTCCTATTTTACTTGCTAAAAGATCAAGTTTAGATTTGGTCAGACTTTTCTAGAGTTTGAATCATGCATATCCATCTTTGCTGAATATGTGGACCAAGCCCAATGGGTCTCCATGAATTTACTTAGGTCCAAACTTCTTGAATTAGCCCATTAAGCACATCTTTGAATTTCTTTACTTGTGCTCTCGTAACTGGACCAATTGAAACTTGAATTGAATTCTTTGAAGTTGTGCCATGATTTGTATCAAAAGGTTATCTTTTTATAGACAAAAATCGTAATTTGTACTTACCTAAGACAAAAAGGAAAGATAACTAATTAAATACACTTATAAATGAACTCAAACACTCCAAGGAAAGCTGACTAATTAGATAGACTTCTAAATAAACTCAAACACTCCTAAATATTCTAATTTTACTTGCTAAAAAATCGAGTTAAGATTTGGTCAGACTTTTCTAGAGTTTGAATCATGCATATCCATCTTTGCTGGATATGTGGACCAAGCCCAATGGGTCTCCACAAATTTACTAGAATCCAAACTTCTTGAATTAGCCCGTTAAGTGCATTTTTGAACTTCTTTACTTGGGCTCTCGTAACTGGACCAATTGAAACTTGAATTGAATTCTTTGAAGTTATGCCATGATTTGTATCATTCCCCTCCTCTTGAAAAGGATTTGTCCTCAAATCAGCAATATTAAAAGTAGCACTTACATTATACTCACTTGGTAAATCTAGCTCGTAAGCATTGTCATTGATACGTTCTAAGACTTGAAAAGGGCCATCTCCTCTTGGAAGTGATTTGGAACACCTTTGCGTCGGAAATCTCTCTTTTCTCATATGTAACCAAACCCAATCTTCTGGTTCAAAAACCAACTTGCGATGCCCCTTGTTGGCTTGTTTTGCATACTGCTCCGTTTTTCGCTCAATGTTAAGTTTTGCTTTCTCATGAATTTGCCTAACAAATTCAGTTTTCTTTTTGCCATCTAGATTAACTCGCTCAATCATGGGTAAAGGAGATAAATCCAATGGAGTTAATGGATTAAATCCATACACAATTTCAAATAAAGAAAAATTAGTAGCAAAATGAACAGTACGATTGTAAGCAAATTCAACATGTGGTAAACAATATTCCCATGTTTTAATGTTCTTACTAATAACAGCCCTTAACAAAGTAGACAAAGTTCTATTTACTATTTCGATTTGACTATCAGTTTGTGGATGACAAGTAGTAGAAAATAATAACTTAGTACCTAACTTACACCACAAAGTCTTCCAAAAGTAATTTAAGAACTTAGCATCTCTATCGGAAACAATTGTTCTAGGCATACCATGTAATCTCACAATCTCTTTAAATAACAAATCACCAACATGTGAAGCATCATCCGTTTTGTGACATGGAATAAAGTATGCCATTTTAGAAAATCTATCCACAACCACAAAAATTGAATCTTTACCACGTTTACTCCTAGGCAATCCTAACACAAAGTCTATAGAAATATCAATTCAAGGCTCATTAGGAATGGGCAATGGTGTGTATAAACCATGGGTTACTTTCGGGATTTTGCTTTCCTGCATGTGACACATCTATCGCAAGTTCTCTCAACATCTCTTTTCATGTGTGGCTAAAAGAAGTGTTCTTGTAAAATAACTAATGTTTTAGCTATCCCAAAGTGTCCCATCAATCCTCTACCATGTGATTCTCTAACTAATAAATCACGCACGGAATAATTCGGTATGCATAACTTATTTTCTCGAAATAAAAAACCCTCATGTCTAAAGTACTTACCATTTGGGGTCTTCTCACAAGCTATATACTCTTCACTAAAGTCAGGGTCTTAAGGATAGAAGTCTTTAATATGTTCAAAACCAAGCAATTTAGCATCAAGAGTAGAGAGTAATGCGTACCTGCGAAAGAATGCATCTGAAACCATAGAGCTAGGCAAAGTAGAATCAATCTCATTAGTATTTAAAAAAGTCTCTTTGTACAAAAGTACAATCATTGGCTGATTTAAAAACTTCGCTCTTTTTATTTCACTCTCTTTTGCATAAAAATTTGTTTTTCTCTCTATTTTGTTTTCAACGACTGAATCTGCACTCTTTTTTTCTCTTTCAATTTTTTCTCTCGAATTGTTACTCGTTTTCTATTTATCTCTCTCTTTCTTTTGATTACACTCCTTTCGTAACCACACTTGATCCTCATACACTTATTGCGGTGTTAAAGGTACAAGAGTGATTGGTTGTTGATTAAGTACAAAAGAGTACTTGTTTGTAATGCTATCATGCTTCACACACCTATCAAACTGCCATGGACGCCCTAGCCACAAATGTTCAGCTTGCATCGGTACTACATCACACTGTTAACTTTGATGATCAAAGTATAAGAAGTGAGCTTGAGAATTTCAGCCAAAGAGAGAAATATGAAGAAGATAAGAGAATTGTCTTTTTTTCCTTTAACTATAATCATTTACACATCTTGAGTTTATATATACAACATTCTAATAGGTAGGTACAAGCTTACTTTACTTTTCCAACAGCTAGGTACAACATATAATAACATATGTTTCAAATTCAAAAAACTAGTTGTTATTTTGTTCTTTAGTATCTAGACAACCTAAAGAGTTATTTGGGCTTTTCTTCATTCTTTGGATCTTTACTCTCAATTTATTCATCTCCAACAATGATGATAGGGATATACGGATTCCTAATGCAGCACGGTCACGATGCTGGCATGATCTCGAGATTGGTCAATTAGCTTAACCGGCTTTATTTCAACATTCCCCCTCAAGTTGAGCTTGAAGATATTACTCAAGTTCAACTTGCTTATTGCAATCTCGATATGTTTTTTAGTGGGAGGCTTTGTGAACAAGTCTCCTAATTGATCTTTACTTTGAACATAAGTGGTGCAGATGGTCTTATTCTGAACTTTCTCCCTAATAAAGTGACAATCCATCTCAATGTGTTTCGTCCTCTCATGAAATACCGGATTGGAAGCTATGTAGATTGCTGCTTTGTTATCACAAAATAGTTTCATTGGTGCATCAATCTTAAACCCCAAATCTTGAACTAAAGCCTTCAACTAAATCAGCTCACATGTTATACATGCCATAGCTCGATACTCTGCTTCTGCACTTGACCTTGCTACTACACTCTGTTTCTTGCTTTTCCAGGTTACCAAGTTTCCTCCGACAAATGTGCAATATCCAGTTGTTGATTTTCTGTCTTCAACATTTCCGGCCCAATCTGCATCACTATATGCTAGAATCTCATGGTGACCATTCTTTTACATGTGTAAACCTTGTCCTGGTGCTCCTTTAAGGTAACAAATGATCCGATTCACCATGTCCATGTGGTTGGTCATTGGTTGTTGCATGAATTGACTAACCTGATTCACAGCAAAGCTAATGTCAAGTCTAGTAATGGTTAAATAAATTAACTTACTAACAATTCGCTGATATTGTTTGACATTCTGAATTGGCTTGGGTTGCCTCTGTTGGTCTCCTTCTTTGTCCTTTTGCTTGCAGGTATTTTCAATTGGCGTTGAAGCTGTCCTTGCACCTAGTTTACCTATTTCACCAAGTAGATCAAGTGTATATTTTCTTTGGTATAGAAATAATCCCTTTTTGGAGTGAGCAATTTCTATTCCTAGAAAATATCGTAAGTATCCAAAGTCTTTAATGTCAAAAACAGATTTAAGATATCATTTAATGCAGCTAATTCCTGTTGGGTCACTACCAGTAATGATAATATCATCGACATAAATGAGAATCACAGTTATTCCATCTTTGAAATGTTTGGTAAACAAAGAGGAATCAGCCTCACTTTTGGTGAAGGCTTGGCAATTAAGAGCATAATGTAATTTGGAGTACCAAGCCTTAGGGGATTGTTTAAGGCCATAGATGGCCTTTCTAAGCTTACATACATGTGATTTGGGAATGTCACTCCCATACCCTTTAGGTATTCTCATATATACTTCTTCTTCTAATTCGCCTTGTAAGAAGGCATTTCTTACATCTATTTGGTACAATGGCCAATCATAATTAACAGCTAAAGATATAAGAACTCTAATAGAATTCATTTTAGCTACGGGAGCAAATGTTTTGGTGTAATCAATGCCATAGGTTTGAGTGAAGCCTTTTGCCACCAACCTAGTTTTATGTTTTTCAATAGTCCTATCACCCTTAAGCTTGGTTTTATACACCCATTTGCAACCTACAGCTTTCTTCCCTTTAGGAACTGGAACAATATCCCAAGTTTGATTTCGAATTAGAGTCTTAAGCTCTTCATTCATTGCATTTCTCCAAATTGGGCTGATTTGGGCCTCTTTATAATTGGAAGGTTCTCGAATATCATCAATGGCATTTAGAAAAGCTTTATACTAATCTTTAATGATATCATGAGTATAATAGCTTTGAATAGGGTGATTGGTCACAAGGTTACCATGATAAAACACTCTAGTTTTCATCCATTCAGAGGCTGGTCTTTTTATCCGAGTGGATCTTCTAAGAGTGGGTAGTTCCTGTGTGGCATGATCACCACCACTTATAGATTGATCTAATGTCTCATGGTTACTAATTTGGTCTTCTCTAAGATTATCTGAATCATTATCATCATGAGATGATTCATCTTGGGCAAAAGTGAGCACATTCTCATCATGTGTTTGTCTAAATAGCAAGGATCATTCTCATCATGTGTTTGTCTAAATAGCAAGGATCATTCTCATTTTGAGATGATTGCTCTTGAACTTTTAGCTAGTTATGGACATTCTTTCTGAGTTCAAGAATGGGCCCCTTTGTGTCAATAACGTCAATAACGGAAATGGGGGTGAAATTATCCACATTCTCCCCCTTACCATTGGATTCGAGTTCATGTTTTTTGAAGTAAGGTTCATGTTCTAAAAATGTGACATTTCTAGATACAAACAACCTATTTGTCTTGGGGTCAAAGCATCTATAACCCTTTTGGGTTGTGGCATAACCTAGAAATATGCATTTTTGACTTCGATAGCTAAGTTTGTCCCTATTGCTACAAGGAATATGGACATAACATATGCATCCAAAAATTTTAAGATATGAAAAATTTGGTTTCTGATTAAACATTACCTCATTTGGAGTCTTGCCCTTTAGAACCTTTGTAGGTGTTCTATTTATCAAATGAACAGCCGTGAGGATGGTGTTGCTCCAGAAATGTTTGGGAACATTATGGTAGAACATCATTAATCTTCCAACTTCAAGGATATGTCTATTCTTCCTCTCTGCCACTCCATTTGGTTTGGAGTGTATGGGCATGTAGTTTGATGTACAATCCCTTCACTTACTAAGTATTCCTTAAATGAATTATTGACATATTCTCCACCATTATTAGTTCTAATCATTTTGATTTTTCTACCAAATTGGTTAGTGACAAAGAGCATAAAGCGTTTAAAGCATGATAATATGTCCGATTTGCTTTTTAAAAGGTATACCCAAGTATATCTAGATTTATGATCAATAAATGTAACAAAGTATCTATAGTTATCATATGATGTTATGGGAGCAGTCCATAAATCAAAGTGAATTAATTCAAAAATATCATCACATTCATGTTCCGATAGTACAAAGGGAAGTCTAGTTTGTTTTCCTAAAATACATGCTTCACACTTAGAAATGTAACAATCATTTAGACTAGGAACTAGATAGTTCAAAATATGATTAGAAGGATGTTCAAGCCGTGCATGCCATAGCTTATGTGAATTGATTTCTTTAGTGACCCTAAAAGCTTGTTTTGCGTCATTTAGCATATAAAGGCCATTTTGAGCACAACCTTCACCAATCTTCTTCCCAATTATAATATCCTGAAAAATCACTTTGTTAGGACCAAAAATAGCAATACAATTTAAGTCCTTAGTAAGTTTACTAACCGATAATAGATTGGAATCAAAATTAGGTATATAGAACCCTTTAGTCTGTTTTGACAATAAATCCAAATCTGCAGAATACTTAGTGGGTACCTGCTTTCCATTAGCAATTTTGACACTTTGTATTTTCTTTAAAGGATATAATCTAAATGCTTTATTTATGTCTCTAAACATATGATCACTAGCACCTGAGTCTATAATCCATGGTTCAAAATCATTACAAGAGTTAAAATGAGAGTCAAGAAGTGTACCATCCTTCCATTTGCCTTTGTGAGCGTGGTGCTGGGTTCCAAGTGCTTCTGAATTAATTTGGAGTTGGTTCCTTATCACCTTGGCAATATCATCAAGACTAAAGGAGTGAACACTTGAAATCTCAGTAATGGGAGCTGAATGTGCACTTGAAACACCATGGATACTTTGATTTAAAGTTTTGCCCTTTTTGAACCGTGAAGGCATAAGTTCTGGATGAAGGTGCCAACACCGATCTTTAGAGTGACCATTCTTGTGACAATGGTTACATTTAGCCCGCATTTGGTTGTTGTTGTTTCCCTTTGACTTAGCTACTAAGGCTTCAGTTTTAGGCTTTTCTTGGGCCAAAAGAGCGTTTGTCTCCACCTTGTCGTCATGGCCATTTGTGTCCAAAACACAATGGGCTGTTTCTTCCTTGTTGATCATGTAACAAACTTCATCAAAGGGTGGTATTTCATTGCTTCTCAGTATTTGGTTCTGAATATCGTTAAACTTGGAGTTCAAGCTAGTAAGGTAGGCAAACACCTTATCCTCATTAGCCCATGCAAGAATGATGGCAATGTCATTAGTTTCTGGCCAATAGGAGTGAAGCTCATCCCAAGCCTCTACAAATTTTCCCAAATGTTCAACCACGCTCATCTCACCTTGGTTAAGCTTGTTGAGAAAAGATTTGAGCTCATACACCCTCATGAGATTCTATTGTTGACCATAGATTCTCTTGATAGAATCTCACAACTCCTTAGACGTCTCAGCATTGGAGAAAATACCAATCAAGTTTAGTTCTATAGAGTTAAGGATCCAAGTTAGAATCATTTTTTCTACTTTGAACCATTCTTCAAATCCATCATCATCCAAAGGTCTCTTAACCCTTCCTGTGACAAACCCGTATCTACCTTTACCACACAAAACATTTGTTGCAGCCTTGACCCATATAGGGTAGTTGTGGTTGTTTAGTAGAATAGTGGTGAGTTTAAGAGAGGTATTAGCATCTACTTCCATTATCTTGAAAGTGGTTCGGCTGGAGGTGTTGATGGTGGTTTGAGAAGGTGCTTCACTTAGTTTATAAGTGCCTAAGAAGGGCTCCTCACTTGCCATTTAGATTTGGCCAAAAGATAGGAGATACTTTTCAAGCACAACCGTGAAGAATCAAAGAAAAAGAAGAAGGAGAAGAAGTATAGAAGCTTACTGCTCTAATACCATGTTAACTTTGATGATCAAAGTATAAGAAGTGAGCTTGAGAATTTTAGCCAAAAAGAGAAATATGAAGAAGATGGGAGAATTTCCTTTTTTCCTTCAACTATAATCATTTACACATCTTGGGTTTATATATACAATATCCTAATGGCTAGGTACAAGCTTACTTTACTTTTCCAACAGCTAGGTACAACATATAATAACATATGTTTCAAATTCAAAAAATTAGTTGTTATTTTGTCCTTTAGTATCTAGACAACCCAAAGAGTTATTTGGGCTTTTCTTCATTCTTTGGATCTTTACTCTCAATTTCTTCATCTCCAACAATGATGATAGGGATATAGGGATTCCTAATGCAGCACGGTCACGATGCTGGCATGATCTCGAGATTGGTCAATTGGCTTAACCGGCTTTATTTCAGCACACACAACACTTCATCTTCATATTTGCCAATCCGAAATGCAACTATCACCTACTTATTTACCCTCATCTCTCCACTATTATTTAACCACTGTAATTTATACGGTTTAGGGTGCTTCAACGTGGGCAGTCCTAATTTTTCCACCATTATTATACTTGCAACATTAGTACAACTACCACTATCAATAATCATACTACACACCTTGTCCTTGACGTGGCACCTAGTATGAAAGAGGTTCTCTCGCTGCACTTCTTCAACTTCTTTTGCCTGCAAGCTCAACGCTCTCCTGGTTACTACTGTTAATGCATCAAAGGCTAAATACTCCTCCTCAGTGATGTTCTCTAATGGCGGCATGTCATTGGTGTCAGAATCTTCATCGTCAGTCACAATGTTACCATTATCTTGCATCATCATAACTCGCGTGTTTGGACATTGACTTGTTATGTGTTCCCTGCCTTGACATTTAAAATATTTAATGTCACGATTTCTAGAAGTAGAAGTATCAATTTTACCTTGAGAAACGTAGCTGGTGTTCTTGGATTTAGGCTTAAACTTGTGCTTGGGTGTTACGGATGTTTGCCGCTTGTCTTCTTTCTTTGTGGAATTCGGTTTCCAAAAGAATGCACTCGAACTTTGATTTAGACGTGCGCTGCCCCTCCTCTTGAGTTGGCGCTCAATTTTGATGGCCATGTGAACCAAATCCTCTAATTCCATATAATGTTACAATTCCACCGCATTTGCAATTTCTTGATTCAAACCACCCAAAAACCTAGCCATAATAGCTTCTCGATCCTCCTCTATATTTGCTCGGATCATAGTTATTTCCATTTCTTTATAATAATCCTCCACGCTCCGGTTGCCTTGCGTAAGGCTTTGCAGTTTTTGATACAACTCCCTATAATAATAGCTTGGAATAAACCGTTTTCTCATCACAGTTTTCATCTCCTCCCATGTTTCTATTGGACGTTCTCTATTTCTTCTCCTATTTAAAACCAATTGATCCCACCAAACAATAGCATAATCAGAAAATTCAATGGCTGTAAGTTTTACCTTTTTTATCTCGGAGTAGTTATGGCAATCAAAAACTAGCTCCATCTTCTTTTCCCACTCGAAATAAGTCTCGGGATCATTCTTACCTTGAAATGAAGGCACCTTCATCTTAATGCTGCCCAAATTATTATCCTCCCGATTCCAATCTTTTCTAACACGTTCAACCCTCTTATTGCTACCTACCGAGTGTCTATCTTCCTCCTCAAAACTGCCGTCGTTCTTTTCCTCAAAATCTTCTATTGTACGTTGTTGTTGAGCTCTTTCCCTCCGATTTCTCCGATTGGCATTTTCTAATCTATCCAACCGTTCACTTATTTGCTCTAGTTCCAGCTTCATCATCTGTCTCATCTCTCCCACCAAAGCTTCCATGTATAGCTTTGAATTCATCCCTGTTTGTGCTTCCTCGTGGTCGTGTTGTGACATGCTTTCTGCAGA
>CP135585.1:2941142-2953843 GCA_032401905.1 Swietenia macrophylla | reverse complement strand
GACATAAATTGTTTTAGGTTATGTTTTGTCTAGTGTTTCTGATTGTTAAACTGTATATTTCTCTCTGATGGGGTATTCTGATGTTGGATTTTGTTAAATTGGTAGATTCTCCTCTGATGGGGTATTCGGATGTTGGGTTCTGTTAAATTTTTAGTTTCTCTCTCCGGTGGGTGTTCTAATGTTGGAGTTTTATCTTATTCTTTAGTGTGCAGTCATCCAACTACCATCACAGACGCTGCTGCTCTCTGTTTCTGACAAAGCCTGTCGCTTGATAGGAATGCTTTTCCCTGGGGTTAGTTTGTTTTGAATATGAATCTAATTTATAGGTAAAGGTTTTGTTTGGTTTGGTCCAGAATGCCAAATTCTTTTCAGTTGGAGCATTTGCCTTGCACTCTGAGGTTCCCTAACTTTTATGTTTTTGGTATTTTACATGCTGATATGGGAACATGTAATTGGTGGGTTACTTACTACCAACTATGCATTTTGGTAATACAATCTCGGCTGTTTAACCAGGATATGGTTGTGTTCAAGCCTCAAATATCCAGCCAGCAGCAACAACAGTTACAGCAGCAGCAACAACAGCAGCAACACCAGCAGATGCAATCACAGTTGCAACACCAACAGCTTTCACAGTTACAGCAGCAGCAGCAACAGCAACAACAGCTTCCACAACTGCAGCAACTGCAACAGCAGCAGCAGATTCCTCAGCTGCAACAGCAGCAGCTGCCTCAACTGCAACAACAGCAGCAGTTATCGCAGCTTCAACAGCAGCAGCAACTTCCACAGCTGCAGCAACAACAGCAAATACCCCAACTGCAGCAGCAACAGCAAATACCCCAACTGCAGCAGCAGACACAACAGATGGTTGGTTCAGGAATGGGCCCTGGTTATGTTCAAGGTCCAGGCCGCCAACAGTTAGTTTCTCAGGGTCAAGTTTCATCACAAGGACCTCCTAACATGCCTGGAGGAGGTTTTATGGGTTAAATTACCTTTTGACTTATCAGGAAATAGATACAGTGATCGCTAGTTAATTTATCCGCCAACTTGATTTGTCCTGTAAGTAAATATCAGCTTATGTAACTATAGTTTGATATCAGCAGGTCTCTGTGGAGCTTAGTCAAGGGCACTAGCTTTACATATAAATATAAATTGTTTTGATATTGATACTGATACTGGTACTGTGCCTATGATTAATTATAAGTAATCTGCTTCTCAAGTAATATATTATCGTGAGTCTCTAGTTTATTTGTAATCGGATATTGGTTCGCTTGCATGCATTTTGCATAATGTATTGCCCCCAAGTTATTGTGCCGTGAATAAACTGATTAGGTATGGTAAATCAAGTTAAAAAATTTTCCGTACTGAAATTAGAAATAAATAGTTTTTGTAAAATTTAAAATTTAAAAAATTAAAATATATAAAATAAATAATAATTAATATTTGAAATATTTAATCAAAAATTTAAAATATATAATAAAAGATATTGAAAATATAAATAAAAAGTTTAAAATCAATGTATTGTAAACAGTGTGTTCTTGGCTGGCTTGTCAATGTTAAACGGTTGTATGATAATATTGCCCTTTAAAAAAGGGGAGGTGTGCCAGCATGATCTGATCGCGGTGACATGTATATGACGATAATGTTGACATAGGATTTGTGCAAAGCGGCATTTTTATGTGACATGGCAAAGGCTTCAGGGCCGCTTTCGGACTCAAAGCTAACTAATGGTTGGACTCTCGCCGAAAAGCAGTCTCGCTTTAATGATAATTCATTCAAACTTTTTGTCTTTTATTAAAGCCAAGCTACTAGACTAGTTGATGTGCAATGACTTCAAGATGGATCCATGTCGCCAACATAAAAACGTCCCATCCTTGGCTCCTTTATCACAAATTGCACTAATGTCAACAAGGTTCTTACCTATAGGAGAAATTTACCAATATAACAATATAAGGTCTTCCACAATAACTTAAAAAGTCTTCGGTACTCACATCGCAATGTTTTTTTTTAAATAATTTTTTTGGTTACATGCGCATTAATTTTATTATAATTGTTTATTAAAAATGTGCATTACATAAGAAAGTATGAAAATCATAAAATCATCTAGAGATGCATAATTAAAGCATGAAGGTTTGTATCACAGCCTTTGGTTCACTGGCGAATCTCTATTTGGGAAAAGAAATGAATGAAAAGAAAAGACAAGAAAAAAGAAAAGTGAGAAAGGAAGAAAGAATGTCCTACCTCTTTAACTACTGTGTGGGTGGTGGGCTAACATCACTTGTCCATATGTACGGAGCTGATGATGCTCTGCAATTTCCATCCAAATTTTTACCACTTCTTTCTCTTTCAATGCATAAAAAGATAAAGGCATTCAAGGAAGCAACAAATTAATAAAAATTCTGAGTATAGGACTAAAACTAAAGTAAATATCATTTTCTAATTACCTCTATTCAGTCAAACATTTGAGTGATCATCAACCATTACATATACATAGATGATGATAACTTAACTCCCCCATTCAAGCAGTTTCCGTTCTTATCTGCAAAAATGGTTTCAACTTCTCCTTCTCCAAAGGTCAGTCTCACTAGTGCCCACCTAACAATTTTAAGCTAAACTTTCTCCTCAATATAACCGACCTTATCAATTTTATTTGACTCAGTTTCTTGTTCATTTCTTGTTCTTAATCGTTTCAAACTTTAACAGGAAGTTGAATCTAACAAAAAATGGAGCCAAGAAGATTAATCTCGCCTAGCCAAATGGTGGCACTCAACTTTTCACAGAGTCACAACCATGATTGGCGTAATTGTTCTAAGCCTGCTCTATGCCATGGCTTACTTAGTATGGTGTGTACATATATATATATATATATATATATGTATGATGAAACGGAACACAACAAGGCCTTAAGTCATCACTAGATTACCGTATACACTATGGAACTTCTAAATTTTCTTTTCTATTTTGGCGCAGGGGGTCCAGGAACAATGGTGTTGGCGATATCTTGGTGCATGACCTTGAACATGCTGTGGCAAATGGTACAGCTGCATGAATGTGTTCTTGGAACGCGTTTTGATCGATATATTGACCTTGGTAAGCATGCCTTTATACCGAAACTTAGGCCATGAATTGTGATTCCTCAGCAGCTGATAGTGCAGACTGGTGTGATATTGCGTACATGGTCACTGGAGGAAAATGTTTGAAGAAATTCATGGAGATGCCTGCGCAAACTGCACATTGATCAGGCAGTCTTATTGGATTGTTATATTTGGTTATCTTTATTTCTTTTTGTCTTGGCTTCCCAATTTCAATTCTGTTGTTGGTGTTTCTTTGACTGCAGCCGTCATGTCACTAAGGTTAAGGCTCAAAACTTTATTCTAACCCTTGTGCTTATTCTTCTTTCTTTTTTTGTTGATTTTAGTTTAGTCATGTATGTTCCATGAGTTTTAGGGTTCATGGAGCTCCTAATTAATTCTTAAATTTTTCTATTTTGTTAAATAATTGTAAGCAAATAGAGTAGCTTAATATGAAACAGTTAATATAAAATGACCCAGTCATTGATCGATCGAGAAAGGGTAAAATTTATATATATATATATAGATATACACAGTTATGTTCTCGCATAAGTTTCCAGCAAGTACGTAGTTATTGTAATTGGAGATATAATTGATAATTTTTAATGTAAATATATATATTGATCTTTTAATTTTATTTATTAGATTTATTTTATAAGTATTGTGCTATAATCAATGAATTCTAAATTTTTTTTATCGTAAACTAGTCTCAAGACTTAAATTCTAACTTAATTGATATATAGGACATAAGAAAAGTAGAAAACTGTTCTATGATGAGGATTTTTGCATAGAGTTCAAAAGAGTCCAGAAATAACGAATTATAAATTAAATTTTTATGTTTAATCGATGAACATACATAAAGAGAGACTCCCATGCAACATCTCAAATATAGCTAAACATATGATTAAATATTCTAACTATTACTTGTAGTCACTCAACTTTTCTAATACATTCAGATTTCAAGTTAATAATATACTATTTATCGATTGTGGACATGAAACTTAGATGCATTAGATAGAAACAATGATATAAATGTTTAATTATATTCAATATTTTGCTTGAGAATATATATATATATATATATATGCATCAGTGTAAGGCAGGCAGGGATCTATTATTAATTTGATCGGGGATTACTTTTGATGACAAGATGTTTCATTTTCCCTTTCTTCTTGGTTCTTTTCTGAATATGATGAGTCCTATCTTAAGCTGTCAATTGGTGATTGTTGAAGAAGCTGAGAGATTTTTAAAGGAGCTTCAATCAAAATATGCAGTCGACACAAGATAAAACAAACATCATATAAAATATACACGAGCTTCTTTATATAAGTCTAAACATCACAACCTAACTTTACTAGAAAAACTTCTCTTCTTTAATATTATTCTAGGGATTTAAAGTAATGTTTTCTTTCACCAACACAGCCATGTAAAATATTCAAAATGAAAATTTTTTATTGATTTATTTTAGTAAAAGAATTAAGGTTTTCTGATGTGATGCAGTTATTCATCAACTATAGCCTGGGTGGGTAGCTTGAGTCATGGGATATAAGGTAATAACGTGAGCTATGCATGCAAAAGCATAAGTCCAACTGATTACATGTTTCGAGTCTTCAATGCTCTTGGACAGATTTCTTTTGCATTTGCTGGACACGCTAGCGCCATTGAAATTCAGTTTACAATCCCATCAACTCCAGAAAAGCCTTCAAAAATACCCATATGGAAAGGTGTAGTTGGCGCCTATTTTATTAATGTAATTTGCTATTTTTCGGTTGCTCTCGTAGGATACTAGGCATTTGGGCAAGATGTTGAAGATAATGTTCTTATGGAACTCAAAAGACCAAGATGGCTTATCCCTACCACAGACTTAATAGTAGTTGTTCATGTCATTGGCAGATATGCATGTATGTCATTGGCAGACTTAATGGTTTATGCAATGCCTGTATTTGACATGCTGGAGAGGATAATGGTTAAGAGAATGAGCTTTTCACTAGAACTGGCACTCAGAATCGTCACCAATGCCTCTACATGTAGTTTCTACACATAAATTTAGACGACTAATGTTATCCAATAATGCACAATTTAATTTCGCTGAGTTAACAGACTTTATTTTCCATGTAATGTTCTTGGTATGACTTTGTACGTTTCAGCAATAAATTATCTACGTGATATATTTTAGACAACTTCTTCATAAGTCACAAAGAAGCAGACGATGTTGGCTTGTAAATCGTTCAACATTGAATTAACAGTCATCCTTAATGAATTTGCCTCCAACATTCTACAAAATTAGCTTGAAATTAAAGCGAAAACTGTAAATTAAATATAAATGATTGGCGTGCAAGTTGAGGGCAGGCAAGGTGAGGTGACATAAGAAGCAATTATGCGGGCCTTTATGCAGTACTAGTTAGAACAAAATTGAAAACAAGCAATTATGCAGGCATGCATGCAGTACTGGTAGGAAAAAATCAAAAGCAATTATAAAAACGCTCTTTTTAAAAACATTAAAATGTCTTTGGCAAATTTCAGTTCCTTCTTATTGTCTTTTGACAAACTTTGAATATTATTTATAAGTTTAAAACGTAACTTCGATTCATTACTTTCCACTGTTAGATATACAAATTAATACAGCAAATTATATTATTATTTTACTTGTATAAAAAATATTAATTACACGTCAACCTTACAGAGTAACACGGTAACACTCACGTCTATTTACAAGACAAGTAGTGATATTTATTTTAAAATTGTAAATTTATTCTATTCATACATCTTTTATGCTAACCACATGTAGATAGAAAAATAAATTGATATTTTTCTTGATCAACTATGAGAAATAGTTTAACAATGGGGTGTACCAAAGTCCATATATTGTAGAATTTTTTGAAAAAGAAAAAAATTGTGTAATTGAAAATTTATAAAATAAAATTTTGGAGAGGGACTGAAATTAATTCATTAATTTCAAATTTCTAAATCAAATAATTTCATAACTATTTAATATCAATATTTAGGTTTTATATTTAAATTTTCACATTTTATTCAATCTTATTGCTCTCATAGGAGAACAAAGAAATACAAAGGAATGTTTTAAATTTTGTTTTGTTAATTTAAAAGAAAATGATAAATTAAAAACAGTTGTTTTGAATATTGCGGTTTGAAAAAAGAATTTTATTTTTCAAAAAAAATTTAAAAACTTTTTAATTAAAATTATTATAATTTTTTGATTAAAATTATTATGATAAATTATGAAAAGTGTATGTACATAAATGTATGTATGTATGTATGTATGTATGTATATGTATATTTATATATAATAGTATTATTAAAGAAAGAAAACTAATTTGTAAAAAAATATTTTGCTTAACAAAATAGAAGAGACGTGATGAAGCAAAAGGTGTTGTTTATGGAAATACCAAAGGTTCGAAAATGATATCTTTTTGCACAATGACTCCCTTAACCACTAATTCATGTTTTTAAGAAAAATGCTTAAAATAGTCTTATTTTAAATGTTATTTAAGTAAATAAATAACTTTATTTTATTCTTACCAATTTAATCAATTGTGTAATTTTTGGATCATTTTACTCTCTAATAACCATTTACACAAAACATAAACTAAAACTCAAAAATCATTCTTGAACTTCATTTTCTCAACTCCAATACCATTTTTCATAACTTCAAATTTTTAGCAGGACTTTCATAGACAAAAAGTGAATATATTTTGCTAATTTTGTCACTGATTTGAATTGATTTCATGAGTTAAATTATGGTGAAGATTGAAAAATTGAAAAATCATAAATTTGGGCTAAATCTTAAGCCTTGTAATGAATGTGCAATAGGGAAAAATTTCAAATATCATAATGTCTAAAATATTTTGGAATTAGCCCTCTAATAAAAAGAAATTGCAATTTTTAGTATTTGTTTAATCATTGCGGCGAGTATTGTAGGTTCACTCTTTGGCAACCATGATATTATTAAAATTGAAAATTCCTAAAGATGCATAGAAGGAGGTCATTTGCTGGCATTCTTCTTGCCAAATGTATCAATGTCTTTCAAAAAATATCAAAGTTTTTAGCATTTTGCCTTCACAATGGTGAGACAATCAAGATCTAAAAATGTTTTGAAGGAGAAAAAATTGAAAGGAAAGTTGAGGGAAAAGTGAGAGAAAAGTATTTTTGTTTATTAATTATTTGTTGAATAAATAACAAATAAATTATAACTACTATTCAAATTAAACTAACAAGGTTGAAAATTTACTAACTAATACAATTGACTATTAGTTAAATATCTTTGATAAATTCCTAAATTTTCGAGAACAAACAAACAATTTATTAACCACTAGTTGACTATATTTAGTTAGCACAACTTAATAGCTAATAAACTAATATCTTATTCTTAACACTCATTAACAAACTAACTTCTTATTCTTCAGCAACTTAGTCAAGTTGACCAACTTCTTTATTTTCAATACTCATTCATTAACTTGAATCATACATTAGGACTATGCTGGCTAACTTAATCTGCATTGATTTACTTAACTTGCTAAGCTGGCATCAGTTTTTAGAGCTCTGATATGCATTATGATCTTTATCCTTAACATCTCCCCTTTAGGTGAATGGTTGTCGAAAAACATTCAACTTGGAATGAAGATGAGTGATTTAGGGTAGAGGTAATTGCTTAATAAGAACATCAATAATTTGTTCATTACTTAAGACATATTTAACTTCCACGAATTTGTGAAGAACTCTAACCCTAACATAGTGAATATCAAGCTTAATATACTTGGTCCTCTAGTGCTTTGGTGCGATAATTGAAGTGAAACAACATATAAATTATCACACCAAAGCACTAGAGAAACAATTGGAAGAAGTTGCATCCTCTACAATAAGGAATGTAGTCATGCTAGTTCAGCTAAGGTTGTTGTTAAGGCTCTTTATGCAAATTTTGTACTTGATCTTGCAACTACTTGTTGCCTCTTTGAAGATAGAGATTTTTTTGTCAAGGAATACAAAATATGCTCTAACAAACCTTCTATCATCAAGATTACAACCTTAGTTAACATATGATAATGATATGAACTCATGACTTTTAGAATTATAAAACTAAAGATCAAATTCACACGATCTTTATAGATATGAAAGTGGTTAGTTTTAGGCCAACTAATGATCCTCAGTTATACATGAAAGGAATTGATTTAACTGATTGATAGCACAAGACTTGTTAGGCCTAATGATTGTACTATAGTGCAAATGCCAACCAAGATTTTATATAGAGAAAGGTCTTCAAACTCTACACCAAAATTTTAGAATTTTATAGCTTGACGATAATAAAGTAGAACAACTTTTGTAATTTTTCATCTTGGCTTTAATCAATGGATCATTTATATACTTTGTTTGAGAGAGATGTAATGTTTCAATTTTTTTCATTACCTTAATACCAAGAAAGTAATTAAAACTTTTTCGATATTTCAAAGCATAAGTTAAATTTAGTTTTTTAATTTAATCTTCAATTTGAGAGATATTTGAAACTATCATCAGAATCTTGTCAACATAAACTAATACTAACAAAATATTAGTTGTATCATACTTGAAAAATAATGCGATATTAGTTTTGGAATCCAAGAATTTCTGTTAAAGTAACGAGTTTCTCAATTTATCATATTATATTCTTGAGGATTATTTGAAACCATACAAAGTTTTAGTGAGTTTGCAAACACGTTATGGGTTTGTTGAGCTAACAAAGCTTTTAGGTTGATTCACGAGGACAACCTTTGATAAATCCTTATATAAAAATGTATTATTGACGTTTATTTGTTGAATTGACTAATTTCTCATAACAACTATGCTTAAGACAACTTTTATAGTTGAAACTTTCACTATTGGGTTAAAAATACCTAAGAAATCTATGCTTGGTGTTTTGTGAAATCCTTTTACCACTAACCTACCTTTGTATTTACATATTGTATCATTAGTATTATATTTAACTTTGAAAATCCGTTTGCAACCAATAACCTTGGGATCAGAAGTTGCTAGAATCAATATCCAAGTTTAATTATAGTACAAAAACTTGAAATTCTTCCTACATATTTGCTATCCATAGAGGTTTCTGAATGCCTCTTTAGCTGTTATAGGAATACTTGTAACATATTAAAGGTTTTTGGCTTGAAACCTCCATATTTGGCTTTTGGTGACATAGGATACTGATTTTTAATAAAATTTGTATTTTGCAAGGGAGGCAATATAGGTGCTGATGGAGCTTTAAATGTTGATATATCAACTTTACAAGTTAAAAGAAGGTGAGATTGAAAAGATACTTGAGAAATAGTTAGAGATGCTGCTGGATTTGGTAATAAGGTGCTTGGATTACTACTTGCAATTGTAAAATATGTGATAAGTGGAATATAAAATATTAGTGATGTGAAGAATTATAAAATGGAATTTACCAATAAAGAACTGAAAACATTTATATCCCTTATGCAATTGACTATAGCCAATGAACATACATTTTTTGCATATATAAAATCAAGTTTATGTCTATTATAGCGTTGAAGGAATGAGAAACAAGTACAAGCAAATACTTTAACAAGGAAATAATCAAGCAATAATTTGAAACAAGCTCAAAAGGTGATTTGTGAAGTAAGGTTTCACTTGGTAATTTATTTCTCAAGAAAATTGAAGTATGAAAAGCATCTTATCAATACCTAAAAGATAAATTTGCTTATAAAAGAAATGTCAATCCTAATTCTACAACATATCTATACTTATTCTTAATTACCTCATTTTGGTGACGTGTATGAAAGCATGAGTATTTGAAAATTTTTCCATTTTGCTTAAGAAATTTAGCAAACATAATGAATTCACTATCACCATTAGTTTGCAAATGTTTAATGGAACTAGAAAACTATTTTTCAACTTGCAATTCATAATGTTTAAACACCTCTAATGCTTTAAACTTTAGTTTCAAAAGGAATATCCTTGTATATCTGATGTAATACCTCCAATTCTAAAAGAGTTGAATAATATAAAAACATTTATAAAAACTATATGACTATCAAAGATTTCTTATAACTTCTAAAAAAATTTGTAAACAAATTAATTAGTTAAATATTTCTAATCATGAATAACTATAAGTCTTCAAAATAAATTTTAAAATAAAAAAATAAATAAAAGAAAATTCTCAAAAGTTCTAATGCCTAAAAAATCCAGTGATAACAGAAACTCGACTAAATCCATCCTCTAAGTGCACATTCCTTCAATTATCTAGAATCACAATAAACTATAGTGAGTTTTAAATTCAGTAAATATATTAATTTTTTTATATATAAAATGCATATATATTTATATACAATGCATTATATACAATGTATGCATATAATATGGAATAAGATGAAATCATATTCGTTTCAAAATTTTTGTAATACTTAAATACTATATAAAATTTTTTCAAAATTTCTTAAAAATATCTCTTTTCAATTATTTTTTAGTAGAACTTCACATATCACTTATCACTAAATGAATTAATATCACTTGTCAATTACATACCATATATGAAGTAAGTGTAAGTGAGGCATATAATTTTTTTTTAAAAAAATAATAAATACCCCTATTCGAAAGTAAGAGTCATACCCTTACCTTGATCATCAATCTATCATTCCACATGCACAAATATTTCTTTACAGAATATAAGAACTATTAAACCTATAAATATTACAATAGTCTCTCCCATATTATATGGAATAACGAACAATAACAATAATATCAAAACTGAAAGAATGGCCATGCTAAATAATAAAAATTTTATATAATTTATAATTACCTACTAAGAAAGTAATGAAATTTAATATCCTAATACACAAAACTTAACTTTAATGAGTACTCTTCTTAAAAAATTACTTTCTCATTACCTCAAATAAAATGCATATATTCATGCTTAAATGCCAATATACATGATATAAAATTAATTATAATAACATAATCATCAGCAATTACAATTGCAATAATACACATACTTATAAACAGTCATAGAAAAATACATAACAATATCAAAATAATATTTTAATTAGAATTTATAAGTAAAATATATTTTTAAAATTACATTTAAATATATACATACATTTATTATAATTTTTTTTAAAATAGTCTAGTATACTTACCTCTTCAAATCACAACAAAAACTAATTTAAATACTTTGACCTATAATAGAAAAAAAATTAACATTCATAAGACTCCTATACACTTCCACATAACACATATAATCTTACTAAATCTCAAATTTATCATAAAACTAAGTTTTTTTATAAATTCTTCGTGAACACTCTCTCTCTGTGGATAATTTTGAATAAAATGACCAAGTTTCTCAAATTTAAAGCAAACTTTAATCTTCTTATTACATAGCGCTGTATAATTTTTCTCACATATCCACAAGGTGAAATATCTTGCCTGTTTGAGTTCTCATCTTTATACCTTTTCTTTCCTTTCCACTTATTAGATTTCTTCATATTGTTAATTCAAGGCTTTTTACTCAAAGAGATATGGACTACCCTTTTAGCTTTAAATGTTGTTGCTTTCTTTTTATCCTTAGCTAGTATTTGAAGCTTTTGTAATATTGCACTATAAGTATTTAACTCAAATATTGAGATTAGTTTCCTCAATTCTAGTTTAAGACCTCTTTTAAAGTGTTTGGCCTTAATACTTTCATATTACTAAATGAGGAGCAAATTTGAATAACTCTTCAAACTTTTATTCATACTCCATCAAAGACATAGAACCCTGAGCAAGTTAAATAAACTCTACCTTATTGTCATCTCTCAAAGACTGAGAAAAGTATTTCTCATTAAACAATTCTTTAAATCGAACCCAGTTAATCATATTTGCATCTATCTTTTAAGCTCTACTAGACATTTCCTACTAGTGACCAATATTTTCCTTGAGCATGTAAGTCATACATGTAACCCATTGATTATCTATGCAACCTATAAGCCGAAACATTTTTTTCAATTCTCAAATCCATTCTTTAGCAACTAATGAATTTGTTGAACCCTCAAAAGTTAGAAGTTGAAGCTTTCTAAAATGCTCCACTATATGCATAATATCAGTATTAGCATTAGTATTAACATTGGTTACTCAGGGTTACTGCTATTACATTATATTAGTAATAGCTTGCATAAAATTCTAATTTATTGTATTTGAGTCAACTTGATTTTTAGTAACACCTTGATTTCTAACTGCTTCCCTAGCAGCAATATCATCAATTCTAATAGTTCCATGATTTCAGACCATATTTTAAAATTAATTTTTAATTATAACAAATAAATAAAATAAAAATAAAAATGAGATAAATTCATAACATATAACTACACATAAATGACATGTAACCTAAGGAACAAAAGAAAAATTTTGAAAATCTTAATGCCTAGGGAATTAAGCGATAGTAGAAATTCAGCCAAATTCATCCTCTAAGTGCACAATCTTTCAATCATTTAAAATTACAATAAGCTATGATTAGTTCTAAACTTAGTAAATATACTAGTTTTTCATATATATAAAATACATGCATACTTATATATAATGCATACACGTAATATTACATGAAAAAAAAAAAAACTAGTCATTCTTCTATAACATAACATATGTGGGATAAGT
>CP135585.1:2901580-2940642 GCA_032401905.1 Swietenia macrophylla | reverse complement strand
TTTTTTTAAAAACATAGTTCTCATTAGTTAATTGCTACTAATGTACCTTACTGTAATGCTCTAAAGGCAAAAGTCACTAGTTCACTATAGTATTTTTTTATAAAAAAAATTAAGAATAAATATACATTTAAAATGTATATTTAAAATAATAAATTTATAAACTCAAAAAAATTGATTTGAAATTTCTTAATTAGATAAATTAGTTGTATTAAAAAATAAAAATTTAAAAAGAATTTATTTAAAAAAGAGTAAAACTAATATTTTAATAAAAATAGGCTAATTGTTTATTTAAATAATTTATTAGCCTCATAAATGTGTTACGTATATTAGTTAAACTAAACAACATAACTAACCATTCAAATAATTTATATTTAATTTTAAGGCAATTTTTTATTTATCACATTCTTTTATCTTAATTTAATAATATTTATTTTTTAAGTCAATTTTTGTAAAAATACTTGATCTATGCAATTTATCTAACATATTATCTAGCTTTAGTATTAGATGTCTGTACTTTACCATATGGTTGACAACTTTACAATTAATACACGTCCTCTAGGATCCATTCTCCTTAGGCACAAGTAGAATTGGACTGCATATGGACCTATGTTCTCCTTCACGTACTCCTTAGCCATCAGTTTCACAACTTGCTTTTGAAACTCTTTTATCCCTTCAAATTACTTTTATAAATTGGTTAATTAGGTATAATAGTATCAGGTACAAAATCGATTTGATATTTCAATCCACCAGGGATATCGTCTGAAAATATGTCTTTATTTTCCTGTAACAAAAAAAAAATAGTAATATAAGTAAAAATTTATTAAGATTGTTGGTGTTAAAATAAATTTTTTTTTGTACAAAAATATAAATATAGGTTGATTGGTATAAAAAATACTACTAACATTACTTTTCTTAGTATAAAAACCTAATTACTTCATTTTTCTTCTCTTAATAACCTCATTTTTTTCATTGTTTTTTTATTTTTACTTTTTCTATTGAATTTTCAATCTCTCTTAAATTTTTGTTTCTATTTTTTTTTTCACACTTTCGATCTCACTTTCTTTTTTCAACGCACTTTTTCTTCTTAATTTTAATCGATTCTCACACACTTGCTTTGGGGTTATTAGAGCAAAAATAATGAATTTACTATTTTTTAATAAAAGAGTATTTATTTTTAAATCCATCATAAATAACCTTTATATTAGATTATCACGGCCTATCCAATAACATATTACTCATATACATAAGGACAACATTACACAACATCTTATCGAAATACCTACAATGTTTTTTAATAAGTAGGTTCAATTTCTTAATAAAGTAGTGCTAGTTATATTAGCACAACTTTCTATACCAATAATCATGCTATATACTTTATTATTAATGTAGTATCTAGTATGAAAGATTGTTTTTCTTTGTTGATCATTATCTTCCTCTTTAATTTATGTATTTAATACACACTCAATAATAAGTGTTTTACCTTCAATTAGAGACTTCACACTACCATCGCTAACATCTTTAAGTAGCAACATTACTTCTTCCTCACTTTCTCCTTTGGTCTTTACTTTTTCATTATTTTGCAATATTATAGACATTTTATTTGGACATTGAGAAGCTATGTATCCTATACCTAAACAATAAAAACTTTTAATATTACAATTATATGTTTGAGTATCGAATTTACCTTTACTCTTATTAAGCATCTTTTCTTTTCTTTTAGGTGGCTTAAGCTTGGACTTAGAAATGACCTTGCCATAATTTTCAATTTCATTGCCATTTACATCATATCTTCCAACTCTACATAATGTTACAATTCTACTACACTTATGTTATAAATTTGTCTATTTAAAAATTTAGCCACAATAACTTCTCTATCCTCTTTTACATTGGCCTTCATTATAGTTCATTTCATCTTCTTATAGTAGTTCTTCACACTCTTAGACTCTTTAGTAAGACTTTGTAATTTTTTATATAAACCCTTATAATAATGATTAAGGATAAAATGTCTCTTTATAATAACCTATAATTCACCCTAAGATTTAACAGATCTCTCATAATTTTTCTTGCAATTTATCACTAATTAATCCAACTATGTTGTATAATAATAAATTCATTAACAATCAATTTCACTTTTTCTTCCTTTGAATAATTATGACAATCAAAAATATAACTTTACTTTCTTTTCCCGTTCTAGGTAGGTTTCTAGATTATTCCACTCTTAGGAAATAAATATTTTTATTTTAATATTCTATAAGTTTTTATCTATTATATTTCGGCCTCTATATTTTTTTCTATCACGGTCTTCAAACTTTGGCTAAGTCTATTTATATCAAACATTGACTTTTTATCTTATTTATCCATATCCACTTGATCCATATTCTCATTCTCATTATTTCACTCAAAATTTTTGACATGTATACGCTTATCTTGTTTTCTAGGATTATATCCTCTATTATCTTGACCGCTTTGTAAAGCAGCAAAAATTTTTTTTGTCTATCCATTCTTTTTTTTATTTCATTAAACATCACATTTATTTGCTCAAATTATTGTTGGATAGCTTATAACACAAAAAAAATAACTTCTTTTTTTTTTTTTTCTCTTTTTTTATTAATTGATTCATCCTTGTGAAACATATTTGGTAGCTATAAAAAATGTTAGTAAATCTTACTACACTCCCTTATGTGTTTACACTCAATTATATTACTCACACTTATATTCTACTCAATTTGACTTTTATTTAAATAAGTTTATATTTTCTTGCCTTTCACTATTCTAATTTTGTCTTTTAGTTTTTTATTGAATTAAATAAACCCAATTAAGTGATTATTTTTGTAGTATTCAAACTAATATAAAGTGATGAATTGATCGTAAAAAAATAAGGAATTGAATGTCTTTTATAAAGATATTAATTACCTTTTTTGTTGCAATTGACCATTTTTCTTCTTTCTCTTTTTTTTTTGTTTTTTTATTAATGGCTTTGCTTTTGTTGTTATTCTTTTTCACTAATTTAATACAACAAGTATTAAAATCAACGAGTAAAAATTACACAATTATAATAATCACAAAAAAAGATATTCAAAATTTAATTTTCTAATTCTAGCAAGAATTGAAAGAATAAAGATCAAGGCAAATAGAATAAAAAGATATAATTTAGCAGCAACAAAAAAAATTAAAAAACCAAGATAAAATGTCATGTAAACAATACCCTCAAATGAATAGTATTTACAGACAATATTTAATAAATAATGACTCATCATTTTTTTTAAACAAAAAATTCAAAAGAATTTAAACATAATCAAATTTAATTTTAGAATTAAAGTTCTAATACTAAACTAATACAAACCTCAAAAATATCAATTTTGAAACATCAAAAATTAGTATTGAAAACTCAAGGGTGAATTTTAAAATTGAACAACTTGAATTAAAATACAAACCTCAAAAAAATTAAAATTAAAATTTTTTTTTTTTTAAAACATCTTGATCTAATAATTAAAAGAATAAAAATTTAATGATAAAAACCTTAATAAAAAAATTTAAATGTTATAATTTTTTTTTTATAAATTTACAAAATTCTCCAAAAAATTATAAAAATAATTGTTACAATTTTAATTGTACAAAAGCTAAACTTTTTTCTACAATATTTTTTAAATTTTTATATAAAACTTACAATTAAAATCCACGTATAATCCCTTGACTCATATTGATTGACACCCTTGATGGCACACAAATTGGGTTCTCAAGGCCTTCCCAAGAGTAGTTTCTACATTTCCTTTCCAATCCACAATATATGAAAATACAAATAAAAATAGAAATGACAAGGAAAGCCATATAGTATAAAACTCAACAAAACTTTGCTAACAGATTGAAACCATGAATGTCTGCAGTTCTGTTACAACATTCAAACAAATTCCTGACCAGAGTATGCCCAGACCTCAGTACAACCTTTAAAAATAATAGCTTAAAATGGATCAGAAGGTACAAGTTTTTCACTGGTAGAAAACTTGTAACCTCTTCGTTCAGCAGCTTGAAACTATATCCATCTATCTGTCTCTGTCTGTCTATCTATCTATCTATCTATATCTAATCTATATCCGTGCGCGCGCGCGCAAAACTCATCCTAGCAACCAAAAATCAACACTTCTAATTGCAAGTACATCAACATGAAGATTCCCTAAATAGGTTCACTTCTATTTTCATAAGTGTAATTAGTGACATAAATGGTTCACCTTCTCTAGGTTTTGTTAGGTAACAATTCTTGAGATCTACTGTCGTTCAATGTCAACCAAGGCAGTCCATCAAAATGTCAACTCCTGCACGTTGAGCCATGTAACACACATAAGGCTTCAATAAAAGAGCCCAAAGCAATAACAAGGAGCATAATCCTTAAAAGGATCACCACATCACTGACTCTTTTACAAAGGATCTGTCTGCAGAACTGCAAAACCAATGATCATAGCAGTGATCAGTTAGTAGGAAAATATGTAAAGCCATAGCCACCCCAATGACCAAGAGTCGAACATGAGTTTCAAGAATTATGTGCTGTGACTTTCGCATATTCAAGATGAATATTCATGAATCGAGCATTTTCTTTGCTCTGTGATAGTACTACAGAGCCTTCAATGAGCTGATCTTGCTCCACCTCTATCGGTTCATAAAAGTATATCAATGTCTGCAAGGTAGTAAACCCATCACATGATGAACATTATGAATAAACATTCCACAATTTTTCAGCAAGAGCTTAGGGGTAAAAAAATTACGAGGAATTGACCATATTTCTTTCTCGCAATAGCTTGATACCAACATCATTGTCAAAGATTTCTCAAATGATAATATTAGTTTCACCATATGTTATCACCAATCCCCTACCAGCAAGATTCATTTTAGTACCTTGCACTATGGAAGTTTAGCTATGCTGAAAAAATGAAAAGCCAAATCCACTCATTTAAATTTTACACCATTTCTGCCCTCAGAAAGGGTAAGGTGAAATCATCCATTTTTGATCGTTGAACTAAGGGTTAGTTCCAATTTACCCCTCATTTTTTAACAATCCTTGACTTACCCTGCACATTTACAGAGATCATCCCGACCCCCAACCATTAAGTTAAAATTTATTACCGCATAATATTCCATCTATCCTTAACAAACAGAAAGAATAAGAAATTATAAAGCCAAAAGGTAAAAATAAAAAAGCAGCCCTCGTCCATCAACCATTGTTGCAAATGTCAACAATTAGTTTCCTCTCCCAAAACTCCATACCAGATTACTGTCATCACAAGCCTTGCTGTCCAGCGGTCAACTAGATCCGGTCATGAACAAGACTGTCTCAACATAAAAATCTTCCCCATGCCACCACCTAATTTATCCATTGCATCCTCACAACAGCTGCAAACGATGACAAGACAATTCCCACAGAACACTGTCACATAGGCAAACTGCCACTCTTATCTCCCTACGATAGTTTCACCATTCCCCTTATCATTTTATGCTGGTCACCATAATTTTATTGGATAAATAGCCACCTCTGGGTTTGTCATCTTTCCAGCCACAACTACCAAACTTTCAGTCCCATTTGCACTCAAACATCATTTTTATTCATCAAATCTATCTCTTGTTGAAAATTTAAATTTTTTATTGTCATTTAAAGGAAAATAAAATACAACATTTTTGAAAACTCCACCTTAACTTTTGTTGACAATTTACTTTCTGTTTTTGTGATTTAAATGGAGAAAAAAATGCAACATTCTTGACAGCTCCTGGACATTTATTTTAATTGAGTAAAACTTGCTTTTCCAGGAAGCTGTATGAATTCTGTGTAATTGGGTTTATGTACTATGTCAAGATCAATCAAACATTAAAATTATGAAAAATGCGTGTGGGTGAGGGAGGGGGGGTGTGGATGTAGGGGTGGCAGAAGTTGAGGATGTTCAAAAAATGCAGGGGTAAATTGGAATTAACCCTATTTCTAAATATCCAAACTGAATGACACACCAGTGTAATCAACCTTGTTAAACACATTGACCAAAATTGTGAACCACCAATGATTGTCAACGATCTCTAAATGATATGGGGTACTTTCTCACATTCAATTACTTCCCATGTGGCACATACTTAGAACGTGCACCTTGTTTTCTAAGGTACTATTACAGTTCTAATAATTAACAGACATGCTCCGAGTGGCTTTCTTGATAAGCAGAGAGCAGCCACAAATTTTTGCTGAATGTGCAAGTATACAGTACCTGCTGCCAATGTGTAGGAGAGTCCTCAGGTGCCGTAGACAACACAAGTGCTTCATTAGGCTTTGCATGTTTTTTCTTCTGGCAACTATCCGTTTGATGATTGTTAGATGATGCAATAAGTACAGGTGGTATGTGGTTATTGGTAGGAGATGTTGCAGGTCCACTGAATTCAACATCAAACCAGGTGGTATGTGGTTATTGGTAGGAGATGTTGCAGGTCCACTGAATTCAACATCAAACCAAAACGCAAACCCATGCAATGGTGCTGGAAATAAGTTAAAGTTTAGTAGCATAACACAAATAATGATAACAAAAGACCTGAAACAAAAGCAGGCATAGAAGGGTATGGAGGAAAGACAATAAGTAAACAATAAAAATACCAAAAGCCCTCAAGGATTCTTATAGTTTGTACCACTTATACCTCATGCAAAAGTTAAAACTTCATTGATTCACACCAATAGACGTCTCAACACGGTATTTAAAATTCACAGAACCAACATTTCAATTTCATGCTCTTGGCATGCACTAAATTGACCAAGTTTCCCTCATTTGATACCTAGAACTGTCATAATGAATTGTGTGCAAACATTTCCTCAATCTACATAAATGTGAGTTAAAGGATCAATTTCTGATTGATATGATATTCCACAAGCATTATGGACATTATGACAAATTTGATTTAACAGTTGGAATGACAGTATAAATCCCATGAAGAGTTATCAATTGGTGGGAGCCCCAGGCAACTAACATGTAATGTGAGAGAGAGAAAGAGAGAGAGTACCGTGCATCATTGAATTGAATATAAATGTTGTTTAAATAGATTCTATCTCATGAATTTGAATGGTAAAGCAGTCAACATGCTTAACCTGTAAACAGCAATCAACTTTCAGTGGTTTTTTGTGGGATATTCTTATAAATGCATGCATGGTACACACACACATACAATGAAAAGATATATCAGAATTTGCACTAGATGCTTAAACAGAGTTGCAAAACACACAAAAAAGGGTGAGCAGCATCTAAAAGGAAGTCGTTAAGAGGTACAAAATCGATAAATAGATTCAGGTCAAACACAGGGAACCATGTCAACAAACACAATTCCTGTTTATTTCAACAAGCTATTGCCAATCTCACATAAAATTTTGGAAGAGTTGTGACTTCGCTAGACAGCCATGGTAAAAAAAACTGAACCTGATTACTGCCTCCAACAAGTTACTCCCAGTAATCAGGTGACTAAAAACCCTTCACACAATGTCCCCAAAACCCGAGGAAAAAATAAGAGGGAGAGTAAGAAAAAAACAACAGTTTGTAAGAAAAATAACAGGCATCCTCTTATGGTGGTACAAAAGCATTAACTCCTGTTCACACTAGAGTTGGGAAGGACTTGGTTTTCGGTTATGTAATAATTACAAAAATATTAAAAATAAAAAAGGAGTGAAAAGGATGCCTGTTAGTTTAGAAAAGGATAGCAACAGCAAATTGTACAGCAGAGTACTGACTGTTTTTTAAGATACCAGTGATAATAACTAGGGCGGCAGGGACTTCATGGTGTCTATGTAACCCAAAGCAACAAGAAACATGCCTTGTATAGAACACCACATGATGCAGAATCAAGGAACCTAAGTTTCATTATCCACTGTTGGTAACGTTTTATTTTTAGGGATTCAAAATCATTCAATACAGTAGTTATTATAACTTTGAAAACATGAATTTGCTTCCTTAGTTATGTTGATTTGGTATTTATTCCCTTATTAGATTTTGAGTTTCCTTTCTTATTTAGGACTTGGCCACTNGGTATTTATTCCCTTATTAGATTTTGAGTTTCCTTTCTTATTTAGGACTTGGCCACTATAAATAGGGCTTTCAAATCTGTTTTTGACAGACTTGATTGATTATTTAAATATGAAAATCGAGCTTCCCCTTACTTCTTTTTGTTTTTCACCCCTTTCAGGCGGGTCTTTCTACCTCACCTCTCTGTCTTTTTCTTTTTCTTTTTCTTTTACCTCTTTTGTTTCTGCTTCCTATCCTACATTTCTCTACCTGCCCTATAAGCAAGTGCAAGGAAATAAACTACATATGCACATATAATTCATGTCCTCCCCTAAAGCCTTGATCATAAATTAGGTCATCTAAAAGCACTCTTTCACCCTTCATGAGGCTGTTAGAGATTAAATACTATTGTGGGGCCCTTACCTAATAGCTTAAGCTTTTAGGTTAAGTGCAACTTAACATTGAGCCAGTTTGATCAAGTTTCTTGTGCTCAAATCACCTCATTGCTAAGTAATTAGATTAAACATAAAATCTGAAAACTTTTATAACGTTTGTTGGGCATTGTATTGACAATATCATAAGATATGCCACAAAGGCCTTAATAATGGTTCATATGTTTTCCTTATTGACAACTATGATATTTCTGCTCCACAGCAATGGTTCAATGTAAACAAGTTTATTCTGTTTGAAATCCATTCAAGTTACATCTTTCCGGTATAGAATTCAAAAAATAAAAAGTATGCACCAAATATAGTACAGTCAAATACCCAGGCAGCAAAACAAACACAGGTCTACTTTATTTTAAAAGCACAATTGACACTAGAGTCTGGTCTCTTATGTGTGAAATAGTGTATTTGGAACGGAAAAATTCTCTGATATCCAGTGGGGAAGAAGTCTAACACCTAATTTTTATCAATAGTAGAGCACTAGGAGGATACCCTGTTGTCTCTGCTACTTTATAGAGTTTCATAGTTTGAATATTTTGTTTTCAGATTTAGATGTTTCTCTTGTATGTTCAGGTGTACTAGAGTAGTGCTTTTTGTGCTTTCAATTAGTATTTGCAGACCAACAATTGAACATGCTGCTCTCACTTTCCAACTCACATATAGAAACCATGTGCAGCATATTACAAAATGAAAGTGAGTAATCTCAAGTTGTAACAGCAGATGGTTTTTCTTCTGTTCACCTTTTTCTTTTTTCCAACCCTTCCCAAAATCCCAATAAATTAGTCAGAAGCTACACAATAAGCTACTAATCACAGAATTAAACAAAGACCCACCACATGCAGCCATGTCAAAACATTCTCACCCATAATCGTTTCCGCACATGGCTCTTCAAATGCACACTGTTTGGCTAACGGCATCATAGCAGACACTGCAACCAATAACATTGAAATTGAAATTTCTAGATCACAGGTAACTAAAAAATGTATAATATTTGGAAAAGAAAATTTTAAAGGATAAACACTCTTAAGCAGAGGTAGAACACTCAGATATCCAAACGGTCAAATCCAGAAATCAGCCAAAGCAAAAGGCACGTGGATGGGCGTGGTCAACACATCAATGTCTTCTACAAAAAGCACAAACAACTAGAACATTCATTTCTACATGAAAATTAACACTTGGAATATTTTCTTCAGCAACAAAACTGAAGATTCAGCTCCCAGTAACACTGATAATGTTCCTGGAAAGCATCTACAGATGAAAATCAAACACCAGCGTTAGATGTTAATACTCACTGTCAATTCCATAAACATTACGCCAGAAATCAATGCTTTCATTGTATCTATCGGGATGTGTAACTGGGGCCATGTACAATTGCCGGCAGCAAATGTTAAACATTGTCTATAAGCATAAGTTTTAAGAAAAAACAATCACGTAATGTTGTATTAGAGCGAATTTGGCTACACGATCATGTATTTGAATCCATTGTTGTGTTAATTCATTTTTTTCTTCTTAATATTATATAAATTAAAACCAAACGCCTCTCCAATCTAAAAGATTGAGAGGGAAATGTTATAACTTAAAAACTATCATTTGGCCTTTTTCTAAGAGCATAAACCTATAGATTGAGTGATTACTTAACAAATATCAACAAAAATTTTGTAAAGGAACAAATTAAATTTGGCTTAAAAATAATATGAAGTAAATTGGAGGCAAAACAGAAATCAATGCTTTCATTGTATCTATTGGGGTGTATAACTGGGGCCATGTACAACTGCAGGCAGCAAATGTTAAACATTGTCTATAAGCATAAGTTTTAAGAAAAAACGATTACGTAATGTTGTATTAGAGCGAATTTGGCTACATGATCATGTATTTGAATCCATTGTTGTGTTAATTCATTTTTTTCTTTTTAATATTATGTAAATTAAAACCAAATGCTTCTCCAATCTAAAAGATGGAGAGGGAAATGTTAGAACTTAAATACTATCATTTGGCCTTTTTCTAAGAGCATAAACCTTTAGATTGAGTGATTACTTAACAAATATCAACAAAAATTTTGTAAAGGAACAAATTAAATTTGGCCTAAAAATAATACGAAGTAAATTGGAAGCAAAACAATGGTAATGAATCACCTCAACAATGTCTAGGGATCAAAACTGGTTGTAATACAAAGCAAGAAAGAGCACATACTGTTGAATTTGAAGGAAGAATAAGACCACCATGTTTTAGCCAGCAATCTTGTGCAGTAATGACACTTCCAAGCATGCTCTAAAATAATAAGAAAGAAGGAGAGACAGACGAAAACAAAGTTAAAGTATAACCAAAAAAAAGAATGGAATCTACTTTTAAAATGGTTGAAACTATAATGTTGTGCCCAAATCTAATACATTTCGTGTGATGACCCAGCCAACTAGTACAATTTTGTCTGCTTTGGTGGCTCAGAGTGGCACAACGAGGCCTAGTCTTGACTCTTAATGGTTTTGTTTTTGGCACTTAGGATTTCAAGCCCTAAGCCAAAAGGTCTTGTTCAGGTATTAGAGTACACAACGAAGGATATTGTCTTTTTTAGCAGTCCAGCAACCGGTGTCGTAAGGTCAAATTCTTGGTGTGGATTTCAAGCCCACCCAACAGGCCTCATACTAGTTGAAAAAGCGCAAAACACTTATAAAACACATCCCTAGGCTCTATTCAAGCGATGCAAAATTATATAATCCACCACCTTTAAGCAATATCCTGATTGGCACATTTCCAAGTGGGCAAGCTTGCTCCAATACCATTTGTGATGACCCTGCTTAACAAGCATGTAAATCAGGCATGCAATGTTCTAATAATCACCTCATACAGAAGCATGCAGCCCATCCACTCTGAAATTATAGCATCAACATCCTTGTCAATTTCAACATCCTGCAACAATCATAAAGATAACAAAATTGATGTAAAATAGGGAATTTGTTTTTTTTTTTAACACCCCCCCCAAAAAAACAAACTTACAAAGATCATTTACCCCAAATATAGATGCTTGAATGCAATTCCTTGTGAAAAAAGGCAGACATCATATTAATCAATCCAGAGAAGCTTACCTCAACTCGCCTGTGCAAAACGATGACCTTGTCAGATAAATTATTTGCCTTCACAACTTCATTAGCCTATTTGCAATATTAAAGGTCAATTCAAACCCATGGGTTCCAATTTTAGAAACTACAATCTTATAGTTTTACAAACTACAATGTTATAGTACACAATATGTAAAATATATTAGTTAAGTCAAGAGAAGAAAAAAGAGAAGTACACAAAACCAGCCAGAATAGAAAAGATAAAAAATAAATCCATGGTTATAACATTCCGCATGATTAGAATCACTGACCATGATGAAGATTCATCAAAAGACCTATGACTTAAAACAAATGCCTCATACTAAAGGTTACTCAAAGAAAGTTCATAAAGCATGGATTACACATCTGATGATACTCACTTGAAACATGATGCAATTATAAACCAACAAAGAAGCAAATTCTGTACAAGTATAAATAGCACAATACGATGCATAGTTCAAGAAAATTGTACAGAGAGTAAACTTTTTCTTATAAGTATTGACTGAAGGTTACTAATAAAGATCAAGAAGAGAAAAAGTGAGATGGAGGGGAAGAGAGAACCCGAATATGCACGAAGGCAGGACGGTCTAATCAGCAGAACCTTTGTTCTGTGATCCATCGACAAAAAAAGAGGGGAACTCTCAGAGGTATCATCACAACAGTTTCAGTCTGTAAGCTAAAAAACTTAAACTATACTAGTCAAGAAAGAACCAAGGCGCCATAAAAGAATACAATTTCTTTTCTTATGAGTCCCAAGTTGCATACATAAACTCAATTGAACTTTTAGCAAAACTTTACCACTGCAAATCATAAGGATAAACGCATCCAACGCGGTGCCCTAATAAAAAGATGACTGATTCAAAATTTTTGAAACATACATTACTGATAAGGCATCTTTTATAAAAAAAAAAAAAAAAAGTAAAATCCTGATTAATTACCTAAAAGAAAAATACTCTTAGAATGAATGAGACAATTCAGAAACATACATTCAAGAGTAAATCTCGATAAGAAATATTTCATTGAAAAAAGAAAAATTATGATTAGTTGGAAAAAAACTAAACCAAGACTGAATGAGATAATTTGAATAATTAAACTTGAAATATTCCTTGGTTTGCCTTGCTGCAAGTAGTATATCAAACAGGAGACTACAATTCAAGTATGCAGGGATTATAACAAAAGGACAAAAACAAACAGATGTCTAATTCATTAATTTAAAGTGTACTTACTACTCTATATAAGATTCATAATCTATATTTAAAAAATAATAATTTTATTATAAAAATTTTCAAACGGCGTTAATTAATAATATTACTAAAATATTCTAATTTTTATTATTTAGAGCATTTTTGTACTAAAGTAATTATGTTGTAAAATTTTGAAGTTTAATATAAATTTATGATAATATATTAATAACATTTATTTTACATTAATTAAAATTCTATATTATTAAAAAATTAGAATACAAATTAGTATTTAACATTAAAAAAATAAAAAAATAAAAAAAGAATGGGTAAATTATGGTTTTATTGATGAAGAATAAATAAATAAAGGATATATTTTTCTTTTAGTTAGTCAACTTATCATTGGAAGGGAAGTGTGCCTTCCCACAAAACTTGTTACAAAGTGAAATTACCAAAAGCCTTAAAGGAGGTATCTAATAAAACCCCTACAAAAATTATGTCAAAATTTCACTGCTGACAAGCCAATAGAACATCCATAGTTTAAGAAAACATCTCAAATATATATTACAGCTGAAATAAAATGAAGCACAAGCAAACCAAGCAATCACCACTACAGTAACAAAATACCTGCACTGCAATGTCACTTGCATTGACTGCATACACCTGGCAAATAATGCATTTCAAATATAACAAAAACATTAATTTAAATTAATCAATTTAGGCAAAAAAAACTAGATCATCTAGGAACAAAAACACACACCCACACACAAAGATACTAATAGCAATACCCATGTCTTTTTCACTAAAGATCAAATGCATTAACAGTACTAACAAGTATGATAGATAAGATTAAATGGTTAAAGCAATCAATAGAATCTAGTGACCTGTAAAAAACATTTGGCATGAGAAAATCAAATTGTTCGACTAAGAGTCTGATGCAAAAGAATCAATAATTATGGTTGATCAATATTTTCAATGATCGAATGTATATACTGTTTGCAAGTGTAATATAAGATATTCTAACATTTGGAGTGGTGTTTTACCAAAAGAAGCTGATACCAACAATTTCAAAACTTTATCTTTGCTAACTCAAGATTCCCCATGCAGTTGCCAAAAGGATAGAAAGATTGATGAGGAATTTTTTCTAGGAAGGTTTCATTAAGGTAAAGGTTGCTATCTCCTCAACTGGAACATCATTTCAAAGCCTAAAGTAATTGGGGGTCCAGGAATCGGAGTTTGGAGAAGAAAAATGAGACCATCCTAACTAAATGGCTATGGAGATTCTCATTCAAAAAAGGTTCTCTATGGCATGAGGCTATCAGAAGCTAATACTGTCTTCACTCTAGTGGATGGGATGTTAAAAAGGTAGCACCAGTTATAGAAGTCCTTGAAAGAACATGGACGAGGAATATCTTACCCTTACCTCTCATGTAGATTTTAAGATGGACAATGGTGAGAATATCCATTTTCCGGAAGATGGTTGGATTGTATTTGTTCCCTGGGTGATCAGTTTCCTTGTCTTTTTGGATTAAGCAATTCTACAAATGTGTCATCTCTCCTCATTCTAGACATTGGAGTTGGAACTTCAATTTTTAAGATGAAGAGTTCTAGACTACATAGATTTGGACTCTTCACTTAACCAACTCATTTTAAATACTTTGAAAGAAGATACAAGAATTTGGAAACTTGAAGCATTCAATATTTACACTTATAAATTTTGCATTTTGAGATTTCTTAAGATGGCATTTGCAACTTTTCAAGTAATTCAATATAGTTAGGAAAGCTAAAGTATCTCTTAAAATCCAAATTTTTACTTGAACCTTATATGATAGAATCCCACATTGAATAAAAAAGGGATATTTTTGAATTCTATAAGGGTGAGTTTTGCGTACCCTATTAGACATCTCTTTTAGAGAGCAGATAATGGTCTAACCCGTGACAAGTGGTATCAGAGCTAAACCCATTCCAATTTCAATGTCTCAGCTAAGTATCCACGCATACTGAACCATCTATGAAAGATCTATAAGTCTCAAAATAAAGTAAGACATGCATGCAGAAAATCTCGCTGCGACGAGGCATCACAGAATTGAGTGGGAGAAAATGTAATAAAATCCCACATTGAATAGGAAAAGAATATTTTTAGACTTTATAAGGGTAAGATTTGCACAACCTATTGGACATATCTTTTGGGAACAAAGTAATGAATTAGCCTGTGACACTTTAACTCATGAAAGAATTAATACCGGAGACATAATTCAAAGAATATATCCTAAAATGAGTGTTTTTCCGTTCTTTGTGTGTTATGTGTAAGAGGGATGGGTAGATAGTCCGTGACACTTAGCTCGTGGAAGAATTAATACCGGGGACATAATCCAAAGAATATATCCTAAAATAAGTGTTTTCCCCTTCTTGATGTGTTATGTGTAAGAGGGATGTAGAGATGATAAACTACCCCTTTCTTCATTGTAAAAGTGCATCTTCTCTATGGACCAAATCATGCAAGGAATCATAAATTTCTTAGGTCACATTGGAGCAAAAGATAGAAAGGCTAAGACTTTGTCAAAATGTGCAGTCCTTGCTTTATTATGGGTGATTTGGCAATAAAGAAATAGATTTATCTTTGAAGAAAAGAGAGAAGAAGGCACCATCAGGTTATAGGAACCATTTTTTTTGACTTATCTTTGGGCCTTGGTCTCTAAGGATTTTGAAGACACTTCTCTCTTCTTCACCAATCTCAATTGGGAAGGAGTCTTTGTTGATTTTGCATACCAAGGCACCTCTCATTTTTCGTAATTTTTGGTAGGGAAAACTGTTTGGGGGTATAAATATGCAGACTTTGATTTATATATTCGATAGGTAGCTTGGAGAGAGTTGTTTTAGCTGCCTTGTGAGCCTCTAGTTCACTTTAGTATTTTCTTTCCCTACATTTTAATAATATTCTTCTGTTTCCTATAAGAAAAAAAATTCCAATCACTCCTAATCTCCAAATTTGTTGAAAAACCACAAGGAAACCAAACATTCAAGCAATGTATTAAATTGATCAATTCTCAATAGAAAAGAAAAGGTCTATAACAAACTGTATATATTACAGCATGTGTCTTTGGGCTACCATCTCATAATAATTTATCGCTAGATACAAGCAATGATTACTGGAATAACCAACTTCGCATATCAATTATTTACATGTGGCATAACCATGTTGCCGATGTCAAATACAAGTTAAGTAAAACGTAAATCAAAGTTTGTTTGATATCATATGTTCACTTGAACAAATAGTTACCGTTTTGCACCAGCCTGAGCACAAAATATGGAAAGAATGCCTGTCCCACAGCCAACATCAACAACAACCTGTATGCATGACCGTAGCAATTAGTACGGAGGAGAACTGCATAGTTTGTCTAATACAGTTGCTAAAAGAGTCAGAGTATTTGCATCCAATGAAAGTAGATTCTGATACTCCATAGTAGCATCATGATATCTTAAAAGTAGCCTACATAAATATTTCCATATGATGCATACTCTTATGTGTGTCACCATGATATGTGATTACATTAAGTTCCAGTCATATACAAGCTCTAAGTTAAATATAATATAGCTTCAAGTGTAAAAAGGAAATAAATTGTCTCAATATAAGCTTTTTAATGAGGAAAAATATTTAAAAAATCATTTCATAACTGAAATCAAAGCAACAACAGTATTACTTTGCCTTCAATAAAACTCTGATTCCGCATGATTGCTGCCCTATAAGTTTCTGTCCGTGCACGATCCTGTGCAACAAAAAAAGTTAGGTACTTCAATCAAACCTACAAAGACCAAAATTAAGCCCCAAGTGAGACAATCTCCAAGCATGAAAGTCTCAAATTTTCAATTAATCTGCTTCAACTAGCTGGCTCAAGCATTCAAAAAATAAAATATATTAACAACTTTTTTTTTTCACAGAAAATGGAACAAGTCAGTCTACAAGAACCTTGGTTCAGGTAAGAGCAGTAATAATTGATTAGATAATCAATTTTCAACTTCACTGGAGAGATTTAATACATGAAATAAAGAAACAATGCTTTCTTTGTCACATGAAATCAATTTTATTTATGCCGTAATACAGGAACCAACAAACTCAACGTTGTATCATTACACCAAAGAGAATCTGATGCTAACAAATGCCTTTTAAAAAAGACATTGCTTTATTATTGCACCCACAAATGTTGCATGACATAACTTCAAAAATACACCTGCATTTATACACAAACGTAACATTACATCATTCCAAAATTGAGTTACATTTATACATGTCTAGCTAATATGCAAATACTCACTCTGTACTTAGTAAACTATTCAATCGAAGGGATATCTCAAATTCGCAAACAATTCATAGACGAAACTAAACAAGTCGGAACAGACCATTATTCGCACAATAACTGGTGAAATTGTCACAATTTACTGATAAAAAAAAAACCAATGTACAAGTATAAACGCCTAATTCGGATTAAATTATTTTTAAAGGAAGAAGAAGAAGAAGGGACCTTGACCATTTTTTCGTGGATAACCCACGTGAGCGTATGAGTGGAAGTAGGCAACGTCGAAGTCCGTACAAGATATTGTTGGTTTGCGCTCGCTCTGCTGTTGCCCTGAAACCCTGTGAGGGACACGTGACTTTCGACCTCCCCTTCTAACTCGGTCACTTTGACTCATTATTCCTCCCACGCGCTCTTGCAGCTGCTGCTGCAGGTGGTATCCGTTACGCAATCCCATATCCGATTGCATTATTCCTTTTTTTTTTATTTTTCAAATCTAATTTTTGCCGCTTCGGCTGCAGGCAGTAGTGAACCCAGACGGAGAATTCACTGACGAAAGACGACGAAAGGACAGAAAGCGTGCTTACGACGACGACGGTTTGGTGAGGTTTTGTTCTGAAAGTTTTTATTTATTATTATTATTTTTTTTTTTATGGCCGCTTTGCGGTGCATTTTTTATTGACCCAGAAAAGGACGTCCTGTATTTTAGGAAACGATGGATGGATGAATTCTGGAATGGATTTAAAATAAGTCCTTTACTGATGATGATGAAAAAGATGCCACAATAGAAGATATTAAAATTGCAAATCTTTTGTCATATGTGCCAAAATCTAATATTTGCTATAATTCAGCCTCCACTAAAATAATAATAATATTATATCAAATCCTGGATTAAATGGCTCTTCAACTAGCTTCATCCCCCAATGGGAGAATTTATCTTTATTGCAACCAAAATCAGCTTAAGCTACCAATTCCACTACTAAATATAGTATGGTTGGAACCAATAGCCTTACATGTAACATAAAAATAAATAATTATTTATTTTTTTACTTAATTGTGACATTATTGTTTTATATACTTAAACTTAAAACCTATCTAATTAAAACTATAAATTTTCGAAGTTAGTTCGAAATAAAACACATTGCTTACAAATATTATCAAATGCATTAATATAAAATAAATTTGATCACAACAATTTCATCAACAAAAAAAAAAAGTGCATAATTATTTTTGAAATTCATACATAAAATATCATAAATTTAAAATAAAATCTTATAAAATTATCAGTCCAAAATAATAGTAGTCAAATTCACGTCTCCATCTTATTCTATAATACCACTGCTCACGAAGCTTAACATGCAATTTAATTGGTTTTCCAAACTGAAAGAAATTGAGAAAGAACAAAAGCTATAACAAGGTTATAATGCCAATTTCAATTTCAATTATTTTAAAATTTGATTTTAAGATATTAGTTGTATACAGTTGTTATAGCAATTTCAGTATTGGTAATTTATCTTACGTGTAAAATTTTAGTTTTATATTTATTAGACTATTGTTATATATTTAATTATTCAGTTAAAAAAATAAATAAAATTTTTATTTTATTATAAATTGTTCACAATAAATTTTAAATATATTAGTAAATTAAAAATTTGATAAAGTATGTGCGTGTTTTGGTTTTAATTGTTAAATTGGAAATGATTTTTGTGTTAAATATTAGGTCAAGATTTGTTTGTTAGATTAATTGTCTAAATGTGAAAATTTGTAATTAGTTAGAATTGTTTGTTGTTTTTGGTGAGAAATAGGTTAGAATATTATTTAGAATTATAGTGAATTACGGTTCAAATTTATTAAATATTTAGGTTATTCTGTAAACCAAAAATAATTTTGGGACTTTTGATATTATCAATCCGCGAATGACATTATAGCTAGGTGTTATGTTTGTCAATCAAATACGATATCAAAATATTGGTCTCTATATGTCATTACCAGTTCCCAATGCTATTTGGAAAAATCTTTCTATGGACTTTGTGTTGAGTTTACACGAAATCAATGATATATGAATTCTACTTTTGTTTTAGTTGATAAATTTTTTAAGATAACACACTTCCTTCCTTGTAGAAAAACTATGGATGCAATAGTTATAACTAAACTATTTTTCTAGGAGGTGGTAAGGTTATAAAGAGTGCCAAAGACCATTATCTCAAATTGTGGCACAAAGTTCTTGAGTTATTTTTAGAGAACTTTATCGCATTTGTTTAATTTATTATTAAATTTTAATAGGACAGCTCATTCATAAATTGATAGATAAACTAAAGTGATAAATGAGATATTAGGGAATTTCATTTGGAGTATTTGCATAAAAAAACTAAAATAGTGGAATTTTGCTATAGTTCAAGCAAAGTTTGCCTACAACAGTATAAACCATAATTCCATGTGCAGATTATCATTTTCTGTTACGTATATGGAAGTTCCTAATCATGCTTTGAATTTGGTGAAGCATTGAAAGATTCTTGGCCTTAGTATTATAATAAGGAGCCTAACAAAATAAATTCAATCAATTTCGGAAGATGTCAAGAAACAGTTACAACAAGCTAATAAGCACAGAAGATATAATATATTTGATGTTGAAGATGAAGTCATAGTGTTTCTTAGGAATGAAAGATTATTAACTACTATTCATAACAAGTTTTAGTAAAAGAAGTACAGACCTTTCAAAATCCTTAAGAAGATGATGAGAATCAATATCAAATTTACAATGAATTTTTTATGTGCCAATTGAACATATTACAAAGGTAAAAGAGGAAACATAACTTATTTGTAATGTATTTTTGTGATGTTTTAATTCAGTTTTATAGTATATTTAGAAATACCATGTAGGCATGTAGTTTAATTAAATATTTTTTGGATATTTTAGAATTTTTATTCATAGTTATTTTAGAATAAATTTTTTATTCCTACTTGTTTTAAATTAAGACTTTTAATCTTAAATAATTTAGAATTTTAATTGTAAGCCTTATATAAAGAGGCTTTAAACAAGATTGCAATTAGAGATATTAGATTTTATTTAATTTATCTTATAGCATTCAAATTTTTTTTTATATTTTTAGTTCGTGGTTAGTGAATCAATGGGTCAAAATTTTTACCATTAACTATTGATTTCTTTAATTATTAGGTCAAAAATTTTTAATTTGAATTTTATCTTTTTTTTTTGTGGTGAATTTCAATTCAAGTTGTTGGATTTTAAGATTCATATTCTTGAAGTTCGCATTAGTTTGATATTAGAGTTTAAATTCTAAAATTAAATTTACTTATTTTTAAATTCTTTTGTATTGTTTTTAAAAAGAGAGAGATAAAAAATGAATTTTAGTTCATCACACTATTCATAAGTATGGTTCATCTGTGGTACTATTTATCTAATAATTTATTTTGTGTCTTTTATCTTTTCTTGTTAAATCGTATCTTTTTATTTTATTTGTATTCATCTTTATTCATTCAATTTTTATTAGGGTCAACAAAAAAAAAAAGACAAAAGAAAAAAAAGTTAATAGCGAAAAAAGCAAAAAAGTAAAAAAAAAAAAAAAAGTCTAGCAAAAAAAAGAAGAAAAAAAGAAATACAAGTTGCAATAAAAAAGGTAATTAACATCTTTATAAGAGATTTAATTTCTTATTGTTTTCATAATCAATTCATGATCTTTATTTAATTGTGAATTCTTTTTAAATTTATTAGCTTCTGAAAATTTAATTCTATTATCAATTGCTTGTTTTTGTGTTAGTTTGAGTACTATAAGAAATTACTTAGTTTAATTTGTTTAATTTGATAAAGAACTAAAAGAGAAAGTTAGAATGATAACAAATAAGAGAGTGTGAGTTTATTATAAGATAGTGCAGTGAGATTTATTATTAATATTTTTTTGTAGTTGTCAAATGTATCTCACAATGGTTACTCATCCAATAAAAAAGAGTAAGGAAGTTTCTTGTTTTTTTTCAACATTAAATGCCATTTAACATCAATTTAAACTAATGAATATAATGCAAAAAAATTCTTTTGTTACCTTACAAAGAAGATAAAATAATAAAGATCTAATCTTAATAGACAAGGTAGACATGTACTTGTAGAAGATTTTAAGGGTGAAATTGAGGATGAGAGTATGGATAAAGAAGATAGAAAGTCAATATAAATATAGGTGAATTTGCACCAAAATTTGGAAGAGGCAATAGAGGAGCTAGGAGATAATATAAGGGTCGAGATCTAGTAGATAGAAACTCAGGGCAATACTAAGATGAAAATACCTTTTTTTTCAAAAGTAGAATGATTCAAAAGCCTACCTAGAATGAAAAAGAAAGTAGAGTTGATATTTGATTGTTATAATTATTCAAAGGAGAAAAAGATAGAGTAAGTTGTTATCAAATTTTCTGATTATGCGATTATCTAATGGGATTAATTGGTAATAAATTGAAAGAAAAATCATGAAAGACTTACAAAGTCTTGGAGGTGAGTTAAAAGATATTATAAAAGAGACGTTTTATCCATAACCACTATTATAGAAATTGGTATCAAAAATTACAAAATCTTAGTTAAAAGTCTAAAAGTACAAGGAACCATTACAAGGAGATGGAAATAGCCATGATTGGAGCTAATGTAAAGAAAGATAAGGAAGCTACTATGGCTAAATTTTTAAATGGGTTGAATCATGATATAGTAAATAAGGTAAAGTTGCAAGATTATTAAAATTAAAAGATATGGTGCATATGACTATGAAGATAAAGGAATAACTTAAAAAAAGGAAAATACGTTGGCTTAAAATTTTGGTTCATATTTTTCATGAAGCACTAATTAGAGGAAGAATGATAAGGTCATTTCTAAGTGCAAGTTTAAGCCAATTAAAGAAAAAGAATAGATGCTCAATAATGATAAATCTAAAACTTAAACTTGTAATCATGATATTAAATGCTTTCGTTGTTTGGTTGTAAGGCATATAGCTTTTTATTGTCCAAATAAGAGAGTTATGATTTTGTGAAATGGTAGGAAAGTAAAAACTGAAAGAAAATGTGAGGAAGAAAAAATGACACCACTAGAAAATGCTAGTGATGGTAGTGTGGAGTTTTTGATTAATGGTAAGGCATTCATTATGAGGTGGGCATTAAGTATACAAATTAAAGAAGAAGATAATAATCAACGAAAAAAAAACATCTTCTATACTAGATGTCATGTCAATTATAAGATATGTAGTATAATTATTAATGGAAGGAGTTGTGCTATTATGGGTATTACTTTAGTTAAAAAATTAAATTAAACTAAACAAGTAATGATTACTTTTTCAATTAAGAGGTATTTTGATAAAGTGTTATGTGATGTTGTTTCTATGCATACAGTCACATATTATTGGGTAGGTTGTGGCAATTTGATAAAAATGTCATTCATGATACGTTTAAAAATAAATATTTTTTTGTAAAAAATAATAACTCCAAAGCAAGTATATAAAGATCAATTAAAATTAAAAAGAGAAAATAAGTTAAAGAGAAAATGCCTGATTAAGAGTGAAGATAAAAATTCAAGAAAAATTAAGTGTTCAAAAGAAAAAAAAGGAATGAAAAAAAAAAGATTATTGAGAGGGAAAATAAAGAAACGATTGTTGAGCTTTTATATTAAGGATAGTAATGTCAAAATTATTTTTTATGTTAATCGGCCCATGTTTGTATTTTTGTTTAAAGAGACTTTTTTTGACATTAACAATTTTGATAAATTTTTACCTATTATCTCTATTTCTTTATTTTAAAAATATAGTAATGTATTTTTGGAATATATTCCTAATAGGTTACCATTCATTGGAGGAATAAAATATTAAATTAATTTTGTACTAGGTGGCACCGTACCTAATCAACCAACCTATAGAAGTAATTTCGAATAGAAAAGATAGTTTTAAAGGCAAGTTGAGGAGTTAATGGTTAAATGGTATATAAGAGAAAGTATGAGTGTATGTGCAATTTTAGTATTACTTATGCGAAATAAAGATAGATTGTAAAGAATGTGTGTTGATTTTAGAGTTGTCAATATCACAATAACAATTGAAAACTAATTATTCTGAAAAAAGAGGGAATGGCAAGAATTAACATCAAGTTCACAATGTTTTTTTTTTTGACGTGTCAATTAAACATATTACAAGGGCAAGTGAGAAAGCGTAACTTATTTAAGATATATTTTTGTGACATTTTAATTAGGTTTTCTAGTGTGTTTAATAATATTATATATGCATATTTTTTAATTAATTACTTTTTTCTAATTATTTTAGAATTTTTTCTAGTTATTTTGGATTAGATTTTTAATTCTTACTTGTTTTAAATTAGGACTCTTAATCATAAATTATTTATAATTTTAATTGTAAGCCTTGCATAAAGGGACTTTAAACAATATTATAATTAGAAAGATTAGATTTTATTTAATTAAGATTGTGAGAATTGTTTTTCTCTTTATTTTTTCAAAAAATTTTGTGAACTTATTAACAAATACTTCTTGTAATATTTAAATTTTTTTCTTATACTCTTGGTTTGTAGTTAGTGAATTATTGGATTAAGACTTTTACCGTTGGTTTTTTTTTTCTTTAATCATTGGGTTAGAGTTTTTTAATTTGAATTTTAACTTTCTTGATATTTGAATTTCAATTTAAATTATTAGATTTTAAAATTGATATTCTTGATGTTTGTATTAGAAGGTAATAACAGTGTTTATACAATGAATTTGCCAAACTCTATAGGAATTTTTAAGACCTTTTTTTCCAGATCTTTACCTTTTCATTTCTAAAAATGGTTTAGTATATCCAAAATATAACTTGAGGTTGAGTTCTTTACAAACGGGGTGAATGATGAGGCAGCAAATTCTTAGAGGTGGAATGTTAGAGTCGCGATGCTGAAAACTTGGTCATGTATTAAAATAAACTTTGTTTTTTTTATGTGTTTTTAATTTTATTTTGTTTTATTTAAGTCATAAGCTTTAGTTTGGTTCTATTAGGTTAATTAAAGTGATTTTTAATTTAGAGTTTCATATAAGAAGGCTTTAAATCCCTAATAAAAGAACATTATTATTATTTTTTCAATAAAATTTTTAAAAAGTCATCAAATTTTTTACTCAAGTTTGAGTTAAGTTTATAAATTGAAACTTATTTCTTTGTGAGATTTGAGCATTTGTTGCTTTTAATATTGCTATATGCTACATTATAACTGCAATTTTATTTCAATATAAAAAAAATTTCTTGCCATTTAATGTTAAATCTTCTCAAAATAAATTTCTCAATCATATCAAACTATCATACTCAAGTGTGAAAATAGAAATCATCTCCATATATTTAAGAAGAAATAAAAGATTAAGCTTTTCTTTTTATACATTATTTAAAACAAATAAAGTAGAAAAAACAGATATTATGACTTGGAGGTAAGTAAATTGTGATATATACTCATGTTCAAAATACATCTAAATAAAATCCTTAAAATCATCTAAAATTAATAAGAGAAAATTTAATAGTGCATAACATGAAAGAGGAAAATTAGGTAAACATGGAAAATGATAACAATAAGAACTGTCACTTAAATAAAATAATGTCTCATTTCATTTGACTTTGAAAGTGTTGTTGAGCTCTCTCAACACATTACTCCTAACAAATATAGAAGAAAATGATTTCACTTGTGATGTCTCTCTAGACTTTGTTCAACTTTTGACTAAAGTGTATAAATCATGAATAGGATAAAAAATAATTATAGGAATAAATTCAATAAGTTTAATAAAAGAATAGTAAATAAAATAAAATAATAATATTAAATGACGTTAGCAGTTATATAATAGTTAATAACAGAATAATATTAATAATAACAAGATATTAAAATAAATAAGACTAAACGACTTTACTAACCATATAAACATTAATAATAAAGTAATAATAAGATAATAAACAAGATTCAATAACACAATGACATATTGAAAATGAATGAAGAATGAAAATAATATCTTAATAATTTTATAACAACAACAAAAAGGAGAGATAGTTAGGAGATACTTTAGAAAAAAGTAAAGCTATGGAAATGTTCTAACTCTATTCTATAACATACAACCTATTTAGAGGCCTAATATTATTATTCAAAATAGACAATATCATTACAACTTTTGAATTATGATGCTTCTTTTTTAAAAATGTAGTAAATACTTTTTGAAAAGTTGAGAAAGACTTGTCCTTTTAGAATTATTAAATATAAGAATTGTATTGTATTAGAATCCATTAATACTCAAATGTTAAAATTATAGTATTCTGAATACTAAAATTTAGTACATTACTCTTATTTGTCCTCTTAGAATTATTAAAAATGTGAATTATAATATTCCATTGACACTTTCCTTTTTGAAATTAAAACTAAAAAGGGTCTTATGATAATGGTTTACCATATTGCATTGAGGTTCGAAGATATTATGTCATCATTAAAGTCTGAGTCAGAAAGTTAATTTGGTTATCGAAATAATTAAACTTTTTTAAGTTTTTTTTAGATATAGTTGAAGAAGATGGTGCATCTTTATATGAACGTGGTGATTTTGAAAAATATAGACGTTCAAGGAACCATTTGTTCATAGCTTAAAGGTATGTATTTTATGGATTAAAGTTATTTCGCCATTTAACTTTAAATTGTCTTATAAATGATAATAGGTATGGTTTTAAAAGATCTTAAACTAAAACAAAATCCCAATAGAGTATTCAGGGAATGGAGAATGTTGCATAATATAACATTTTTGTAGCATATGGTTGTTTTGTTACTAATTCTTGAGAAATTACTTGATAAGTCTCATGCTAAATTGGTAGTTAAATCTTTTAAGAATGATCGAAATAGATCCATTTATGGTTGAACTTAATTGGAAAGGCTTTATAGATCTTTTTATCAAGCATTATGAACCATAAATGAGTAAAAAACCTAATAAAAAATATGTTATACCATACTTGTTAATAATCATGATATGTATAAGTTGAAGGGTAAAAGGTACTAAAAATGATAAAGATGCATATTCACCTTAGGTTGGACATTTGAAAACTTCAAGTATTTTACATTTGAAGAATATGATTCGAGAATGATTGAAACCATCAAAGATATGTTTGATTTCAATAGACTTGGTAAGAATGAGTATTAATTCCTAAAATTTGCAAGTTTTTAACAATTTTTCTAGTTTGAACCAGAATTTTTTTATAAAATGTGACTTGATGGTAGTTTGAATATTAGTAAAGATTATTTGATCTAAGTGAGACTAAGTTGAGATAAATAATGGAAGGCTTTGTGATTTAAGAGTTCTTGTTAAATGGTTATTTAAGAGTTTTTGTTAGCTGGAAAGTGTAAAGCTAGTTGTTAAAACATTAAAAGGATGACATTGAGTAATTTTTTAGTATAATAGTAGAAGGTAATTAATCAATGACAAATATCTATTTAGAGTGGTTGAATTTTTTAATTAATCAATGACAAATATCTATTTAGAGTGGTTGAATTTTTTAAACATTTAGAAAATGTCTTTGAGGTATTGAGGGTATGGCATAATCTATCAGTGTTTGGAGCTTCTCTTTTTGAGTAGTTGACTTTTGACCTCCAAAAAGAGGCTTTTGAAAGTTCATTTTGGTGTTTGTAACATTTCTTGTAAGGATTCTCTAATTACAAAATTTGAAAAGAAATTTGACTCTTTTTAAATAAATTCAATATCAAAATCAAATATAAATGAAATAGGTTGCCATCTAGCAAATATTTTTTTAATACTAAATTTTAGACAGCTTTTTGGGGTACTTCTTTAGTTGTTTTATAATCAACTTTAATAAGGATTTTTTTATTGTAAAAATCATCATGAAATTTTGAAATACAAAGAACTATAAAAAATACTTCTTTTTTTAATGGTAAGATAGTTCTTTTAAATATCATTCTATATCCCTTATAGAACCTAATAATTTTTTCTATGAAAGATGATGAGATTCTTTGTTCAAGAATAGCTCCGTGACTTATATTTGAAATATCGATTTCTACTATCATATAAGTTTGAGAGTAAGAAATTTCTAAACATGGAAAGACCTAAACTTGAGTTTTTAGTGTTTTAACTATTTATGTATGTTTGTTTAACCATGGCTGAGGGTATTTCTTGAGACATTGGTGAGAAAGTTGATGTGTATGTTTAAGATTAAGGATAAAATCTCAAATATAATTAAAACATCCTAAAAATCTTTAGAGTTGGGTTTTTTCCTAAATTTCATTAAAAATTTTATTAGAAAATTCTATGCCTCTTCTTATAAGCTTAATTATTCCATGATAAATGTCATGACCAAGAAATCTAATTTTGTTTAAAATAACTTCATTTTTTTATGAAGGCAAAACTAAACCATTTTGTTTTGATGAGATGAAAAAATATTTTTAAGTGTTTGAAATGTTAAAAAATATTTTTTAAAAACACCAAAACATTGTTTATATAAACTATTGTAAAAATAGTGTGAAAACATCATTCATAATTTTTTTGTAATTATGGTGAAGTATTTTTTTAGATCAAACGGCATACATTCCATTCATAATGGTTGAATGGTATTGTAAATGCTATTTTGTACTTGTCATGTTCAACAATTTGAATTTGCTAAAATTCATATTTCATATCAAATTTAAAAAAAAAAAAAATTGGCTTCACAAAGCTTGTTGATCAAATCTTTTTTGTTGGGGATTAAGTATTTAATCCATTTAAGGACTTGATTTAAAAGTTTATAGTTGATAACAAGTCTTAGTGTTCCCCTTTTTAATTCAATTTATTTTTGAACATAAAAGGCCATACAACTCTAAGGATATTTACTAAGTTTAATACATCTTTTTTGCAATATTGTAGTAATTCTTGATTAATTTGAATAAGCCTTACTTTGGTTAGGATATTTGTTTCACTAAAATCTTTTTTATATGGGAGTTTAACTATGTGTTTTTTCCTCTCCTAAAATACATTGGGCAAATTAAAGCATTTTTTTTGAAATATTTTCAAAAGGCTATTGATTTTAGTTGGCATAACTCAATCTTGGAGTTATTGCTCAATTCTTATGTAATAAACTTTTTGCTAAAAGTGGGTTATGTTTTTTTTTTTTTATTATTTTGTTATGAATAAGGTTTTCCTATTTAAAACAGTGTTGGATTAAAGAAGGTTCAACTCTTTTGTTGTCATGGGAGTTAGAAACTCAAAAGTGACATTTTGGCTCATAATTATTCAATGTATTCCTCGTTCATCCATGGAAAATGGATAGAATAAAATGATGAACGAGATTTGCAGTATTACAGATTGTCTAATACCAGGAATCAGAACAGAGGAATATTTAAAACAGAATCTTTGGTTGTAAATATCAACACTTTGAATCTTATATTTGATACTAAGTTTTTCATTATTTGCAAAATATAACCATTTTAAGGTTTTTTGACAATATATTATTAGGATAAGGCCTTCTTTGATATAATTTTAATCAATACCAAAATCAATCAAGACTATTATAGGTAAATGAAAATGATTATCGAGGATTAGTGTGATCTTAACATACCACTTTTGGAATTGGGTATGTTGTATGAGAAAAGAAAGGTTTCATCTTACGATTAGTCTTTGATTTGAGGTGGTAATTCTAGTGTTTCAAAATTTTCTATGTTTAAGGATGATGGTAAGTGGGTAACAAATTCAAAAGATAATAATATACTCTTCACATCTAGATTCTCCTTATGTAATGTTTTGATATGTATTTTGATATTCAAAATTTCACTTTAAAGATCTTAAGGATTAATTAGCTTTTATTTTGACTTTGTTTAGGCTAGTATTTTTTGTAGGATATAAGTGCAAGTTCCTTAAAGTTCTTCGTTTGAACAATTAGCTCCTTTAGTTTTAATAAGTATTGCTTCTTGACATCAAGATCTTTAATTTTGTCAATAATATAGAGAAAAAATTTCGTTAATCTTTCTAAGAACTAATTATATAGATAGTTTTAAATGAGCAAGAACATACTTAATTTTTGCGTGAACAGTCTGAATCTAGCAAGTACTTGATAATTTGCTTTGATGAATTTCATTATATTGGTATGCTTCTTTCTTTTCTTCTTTGGAATATTTATCGATAGATGAATTAAGCATAAATGCTTATAATTTTTGCTTAAGATCATTTTAAATTTGAAGGGTTTGAAATTTAGATTTGGTTTTGGATTTATTTGAAAAATATCTAATATGCCACGTTTATAACATGTTTTTGAAATATTTATGGTTTTAAATTTACTATTTCTGAAAAGTGTTTAGACTTATTTTTGAATTGATATTTGAATTTTGAAATTTTGTTATGATTCAAGATCTTCAAAAGCCATACCCATTACTATTTGCAAGATAGTTTGAAGTCCAACAGTAGAGTAACTTCAATTCACATAATGCATGCCTTTAATCTAGAAGCAAGTGGAATACTCTCTACAAATATTATATTAGCACTATGCCATGTATCCTAAGGACCAGGCCTCGAGCTATATCATTTCCCATGGCTCTTATATTATTTGATGTGTTAAACAATTAAAATTTGTTATTTATTTGCTTTATTTGTACAACCTGCATACATAGAAACATTATTTAATGTCATACTTATAAATGCAACAGGAAATTGATGAATTTTAAATTATAAAAATAATATTTACTAAATAAATTAATATTTTGAATCAATCACAATTAGTTGAGGTGTATCTTGATATATAATATTGTAAGTTTTTTACTACATTTAAAGTTATAAAAAATTACTATTGATTGAGATTTCACAAAAAAAAAAAAAGCATTTTCTAAATTTTTAATTAGAAAGTCTATCAATTACTTAATTTTTGATCAAATAATATTAATAAAATTTACCCACACACAAAAACTATTAATCATTGAATTAATGATTGCACTTTGTTTATTTTGATTGATATACATATACGTAGTCTTAATGATTAAGTTCTTATAAAAGGATTATCAACAATACATCTCATATATTTTATATTTAAATTTTTAATTTTTACATTAATTATTTTAAGTTATTCATTCGTTTTTTATTTTTTTGTTATATATTTCATATTTTACGTTAATTATTTTAATTTTTAAGTATTATATTTTAAATTTTTTATATTGACTATTTCAAATTCTACATTAATTATTTAAAATTTTATATTTTATATTTTAAATTTTGCATCAAGAGATATAAAGTACTATACTTACAAAATATTTATGCAAAAGCATAAAAATTAAAAGAAGTGAATTTAGCACTTGAATTTTAAAATTTTTATAACATCAAGAAGCTATTATCAACTCTAACATTACAAGCGTAAAAGTGAAGATTTTCATAATATCTCTGTGCAAGCATTATTAAATTTGCAAATAAAAAAAATAATATTTATCAATTATCCTTAAATAAAATAAAAAGTTCAAAAACTTAGAGAAATGCATAATCAACTCATGTTTAAAAAAACAAAAGCGTGGAGCCCACAAAGCAAGGTCACATAAAACCCTCTCCAAAACCACCCCCAACAAGCCCCAAACCCTCTTTTTCCTATTTTCTCTCGGTCGCTTCTTGACTTGAGGTGAAGCAAACCAAGAGAAGCTGCAGCAATGGCGGGGCTTGTACCTCCCGGTTCAACGGCGAAAACTGACGCATCATTGCCGAAACCTAAAGAAGAAGAGAAAGTCGATTACATGAACTTGCCTTGCCCGATTCCCTATGAGGAAATCCACCGTGAAGCTTTGAGTTTGTACCATACTGTTTTTTTTTTTTTTTATACTTACTGTTTTGCACGAGCTTTATATTAGTTCTGTATTACTCTTCTCCTTTTTTTTTTTAAAGTTTATGGGGATTTATTGTTTTTATGGTTGCTATTGATCTGGGTATTTGGAAATGTGTTTGTTATAATCTATGCTTTGATTTTCTGCCCTTGTTAAATTGATAACGGTAAGGATTTGTTTTGTTTATTGAACTTAATCTTGAAACTCTAGTATTTGCTTATCCGTTTTGATGATTGTCGTTTTGGGTGTTTTGCATGACGCTTTTATATATGGAAAAAAAAAAGTTTTATCCTTTTCTATTATCCCGAAGTAATATGGTTAATTTGTTTGCTTTTTTACATTGTCTGGTTGTACATTCAAGTGTAGAATATGAAATGAAGAACATTTTTGTTTCTTTTTGGTGTGTTCTTTGAAGTGTTCATGTTGAATTTTGTTCTTAGGGATTTCTGTTCTTTTGTTGAACTAGTACTGAGAGTATCATTTTGGGAAGTTTTAATTAAAGGAAGTATTAGGGGGCTTGTTTTATCATATGGTATAGTTTGTACAATTATTTTAATGTCGGTGTTTGGCAGTGTCTTTGAAGCCAGAGCTTTTTGAGGGTTTACGTTTTGATTTTACCAAAGGAATTAATCAGAAATTCTCACTCAGTCATAGGTAACTTTGTCGCCTTCTTTCTTTTTGAATTATTTGTATTTTGCATTTACTTATCTTTTTCTATATTATATATTGATTTTGGTGACTAAAACTCATCATTATACACCAGTGTGTTCATGGGACCGACAGAAATTCCTTCTCAATCTACTGAAACCATTAAGATCCCTACTTCTCACTATGAGTTCGGTGCTAACTATATAGACCCAAACGTAAGTGGTAGTCACCATATTTGTATTGCAAGAATTCCTTGGAATTGTTTGATCACCATAATTTAGTCAAGTAATAGTGGTATTGATGAGTTTCTGTCAGTTGATGCTTATTGGGAGGATATTGACGGATGGTAGAGTAAATGCTAGAGTGAAATGCGATCTGACTGAAAATCTTGCACTGAAGGTTAATGCCCAGGTAAATTTCTGTTAATGCCTTTCTTCTTCCTTCTGATTTTGCAACCCTCATTTGGGGCCAAAATTATGCTTTTCATATGCACACGTTCAGTAACTTCTGTTGTGTTCTTTTCCAGCTGACAAATGAGCCTCATATGTCACATGGCATGATCAACTTTGATTACAAGGTCAACAACTCTTATTCATTATTGTGATTGTGCTTACGTGGTTTTATTGCAGATATGGTTAATCATTGTCTGTACATTTGAGTAGAAGATAGAAGAGGGTGCATAGGATGCAGATTTTCTCAATCTTCCTTAAAATTGCTATGAGAAATACAATATCTTATTCTCCTTATTTTCCTGAGCAAAACTTGTTATGTAGTAATTTCTGGTTGTTTTGTTTGCGTTATGAATATTCTGGTATGCAATGTCAAAGTTTTCCTGCATTTGCTTCATAAGAATTACTTCTGCATGCAATTAATCTTATCTTCAGTTTTATCCTAATAACTCTTAAAGTGCACACTTTTTGAAGCACAGTTTTATCTGCTTCTAATTTTGACATCTTTTCCTTCTGCAGGGTAAGGACTACAGGACTCAGTTTCAGTTTGGAAATGGTGCCCTACTTGGAGCTAGTTACATCCAGGTATCTGTCTGATCAAGCAAAGCAATATAGTTACGTTTTAGATGGATGGTATAGCAATCCGCATGAAGAAACAGCATCTTACTGACATGCTTTTGCAAGTTATGGTCGTAATAATTTTTGGATGGGAAATCATAGAGGCATGGACCTGTGTCATCCGTGCTTTGAATAGACCTGATATGTAGGATGGGAAATCATAGAGGTATAGACCTGTGTCATCTGTGCTTTGAATACACCTGATATATAAGAAAATGAAAGAGAACTTGCAGTCATTGCAGAAATTCCGATTTCCCTTGTTGTAGCAAGTCTTATAAATGCATATATAGTAGTGTTAGCCTCCTGGTGTGGCAAATCAGAAATTAATATCTGTCTAAACATATCAACAGCTATGTAATTTATAGATCTAACAAAGCCATTAAAAAAACGTAAACCCTACTTCACGAATGGATAAGACAAAACAAGAACAATAATCATTGTCCAGGGGAGGATATCACAGTTTCATTGTTACAAGACCAAAGAAAATACAAAATCTTTTCAGAATGGGACATCTGCTGAAAATTTAAATGTTTTATTTGGCCTTGAGAAACAGAAAGCACAGCAGCTTGTAATTACAAGATTTTTCTAATCTTACATATAGAGGTTTTTTTGTTTTTGTTTTTGGTTTTTTTGTGGCATACTAGTAAGGAAAAATCATTTTAACAAAGCAAACCTAGTTCAAAGGATAAGTTGTTTACCAAAGTTAACAAATAAATTTTTGTATATGAGGTCATGTAAATTTTCTATAGACCAGTTTTAAATATCAAATAGGGAGAAATGTTGTTAATATGAAATGATTTTCTTGTCTTTGTAAAGGCTAACTATTTCTAACAATTTTGTGATGTTGGTTTTAATATTTTGTATGGATCTCTTTAGTGCTCTTTCATAGTTTCTTATAAGAAAAAGATCACTACAGTGTTTCTCCAGTTTCTTCCTAGGTTATAATTAACATAATAGTCAATCAATAAACAATCATTTTCAGTATTTACCTGTGACTCTAAATATTCTTGCAGAGTGTGAACCCACAATTATCTTTGGGTGGTGAAGTATTTTGGGCCGGTCAGCATCGAAAATCGGGTATTGGTTATGCTGCTCGGTATGAAACAGACAAGATGGTAATGTACTAATGCACTTGATTTTTTCCTTCATCACATTTTTATAGACTTATAGACTGGCTTCATAGCAGCTGGCAGTGCAATAGCTATAGTAGATAGTGATTCATTCTTCATACTGTTAGATAAGGTTCTGAACTTGTCTGTGGAATTGCTACCCAATACCCATTGTAAAGTGGCATACTTGCAGCCAATGTTTGTTTGAATATCTAATACTGATGTTTGATTTGTTATGGAATTGTTTGAAAATTTTTGACCATGAGTGATTCCGTTGAAAATTTTAACCTCAGTCATTTGAGCACAAGTTGGCCAGGCTTTCTTGTCTAGTGAAGCTTAAAGTTTTCAACCCTATAAATGCTTTTCATATGTTCAGCATTCCAAATAACTATCTTGTATTGTAGAGCTGAACTGCAAGTTGAGGAAGGGTTGGCTGGGAGGGGTTGGGTTTTTATGAGATTAAAAGCTGTTGGTACTTTTTTCTTTGAAAATTAGAACTTATTTAGTTTTGGCTCTTTGTGGATGTTATGGCAAGAAAGAAATAACTGTATTTTTGGAGAGAAAGGGAAAGAAAACATGGACGATTTGTGGAATTCAGTTGGCTTTTTGCATATCTCGGTTTCAAAGAACTTTAAAGATTGTTCTGTCTTTTTCATATATCTTAATTGGGAAGGGTTTAATTGGGAAGGGTTTTATTTGGCTAGGAGAGGGATGGATCTCATAGGGTTGTTGGATAGGTTTTGTATAGATTATTTCCCTTTCCCTTTCGTTTTTCTTTGTGGATGCCTGGTCTTTTGTAGCTCCAATAATTTTTGCATCCATTATATTATTTGCAGTGTCTTCCTCATCCAAAAATTCATTATTTTTGTGACAATTATTTTTCATACTTCACAAAGAGTCACTTGCATTTGGATTTAACTGCTGATTTTATGGCATGAATCAGTAATTTGATTAAAAGACAATCATGATTTGTTTTAAACATGCTTGACCAAATCATATTTCTTTTCTGCTTGTAGATTGCCACAGGGCAAGTTGCTAGCACCGGAATGGTTGCTCTGAGCTATGTCCAGAAGCTATCAGAGAAGGTGAGAAAACACAGTTTTTTGATGAGTGCAATTTGTTAACTAGCTATATATTGACACTGGTTTCTTCTATTAAGGTTTCTCTAGCCACGGATTTCATGTACAACTACATGTCAAGAGATGTTACATCTAGTGTTGGTTATGATTACATCCTTAGACAGGTATGTCAGATTAATTTGTGAACATTTAAACTATTGGCATGTATACTTTTGTCTTTGTGGAATTTATTTTCTTCCATATTCTTTATGACTGTTATTTTTTACGATAAGAATACAAAACATGGATCTCTTTTAACTTTACAGTAGATCTATGTTTGTTATTAAAAATCTCTACTTTAGTTCTAATATACTGTATTCAAAATTCTTTTCTTCTCTTTGTTTCCCCTGGATAACACATTGTGACACATTTGTAATTTTAATCAGTAGTTAGTAAAGTGTAGTACCATCTAACTGTAAGTGTGAACAAAGAAATTAAAGAAAATATAGGGTAAATTGGTTCCCACAAGTGATCCCTTCCTCCCCAAAAAAATTGAAAGATTGCCATCTGTTTCTTGTATTAGAAGTCCAGCTCATTAATTATAGAAATTTTACATTAGTTGATATGAAGTTGTTATTAAAACAGCACAATATGTTAATACAGTGTACATCGCAAGTACGTCAAACATCTTTACCAGATGGATTAGTAGACCCTTGTTCTTCATAAAGTTGCTTTTCAAATGGTCTGTAAATGTTCATTTAGGACATCCTGACCTATATCCTAGACCACAAATAACAACGGCCCTTGGATGTGATCATTCATGTTAACTGATGACTTACTATGCAAGTACTCGAAGAAGTAAAAATGCCTTCAGCATTATGCCTATCTTGATCATTACAGAGAGAAGGTTTTGAAATCAATCACATACTTTTGCATAGTTTGCCTTATTCTCAATTGTTTTACTTTCTGGTGATTCTTTCAAAATACTGATAAATGTGAAGCCTCAGCAGTTCCAAATTGGCCTGCAGTGGTTAGTAGCATAAGCCTACTTTGTTTAACAAACATAAAATTAGAAACTAGTACAACTGCTTTTATGCTTGGTTTCCTGATTTGTAGAACAAATCTTGGAAGAGTCACTAATTAGTAAATGTACTGTGGTAATGGCTTATCATAGCTGGTTGTGTGCTTCTGTATGAAAATAAAATTGGATTGAGAGTGGTTCTTCAAGCATGCCACTTTCTGGGATGATTTCATACTATTGTCATCAAAGCCATGAGTACCATAGTCTGCACATTACTAGCCTTCCACAACTTTTGGTAGATAAGATTATTGTCTTATTGGGAGTAAACTTAACCCCAGAGTTCAAACTTTGCACTTTTTCACAAATGAGATGATTTAGGGTTAGAATTGCATTATCTGTGAGTTATAATTTGTATTGGTGTCTTTGTTTATATAGGTTGGTTGAATCTTTGTTCGAGGACAATCAAATCAAAATGTGTTTTTTGATGAGAGACAATACCTTTGATTTACTCTATGATATGCTCATAATCTTTTATTTCTCTTGTTTGTGAAAAGTAGTAATCTAGATATTCATTGGGATCAACCATGTCGGTTAATTGGAAGTTTCCTTACCGTGCATCTTGTTAGATCCTTTGTGATTGGCATTGTTTGATGTTTAAAAACAGTAATCCAAACATTTTCTAAAATCAGCTTTGTTGATCAATTGTAAGTTTTTTTGCCCTAAATTTCATTACGTGATGAAAATTATTGGAGATTTGCATATCTGGCAATTTAAAATTGTCTAAATTAAGTGGGAAGATTTGAAATGATCATTGTTATGCACGACTAACTTCTGTGATGGTTGTTTCAGTGTCGTCTGCGAGGGAAGATTGATTCCAATGGCTGCACTGCTGCTTATCTGGAGGAGCGATTAAACTTGGGCCTTAATTTTATTCTTTCTGCTGAGGTGAGGATCCATATGTTGAAACAGATGCTTTTCCTTTTTTATTTTCAAATCTTTGTAAGAACTTACTTGGCTGAATTGCTCTCTGTGTAACAGTAATAACCTTGGGAACTTTTTAGTATGATTCAGTTGTTTTAAGTGTGGTGGCCTGCTTTGTAATACAGGCTGAGGTTCTGAGTTAATTAAAAGTACTGAGGCAGACCAACTGTTGTCATGCCAAATAGTTCTGAAATGCATTTCAGTATTTAATAGGCATATTGGCTGGCTAAATTGGTTGAATGGATCTGGTACTGGCCTGGGCATAAAAAATGTTATCTTAGAGCACTGACTGAAGAAGAGCAAATAACATGACCATAATACTTGTGAATGGCAAATATGCGATCTCAGTTGTTCCTGATCAATGATTTATAGCACCTCAAACTGGGGTCCATCATAAAGTTTGAATTACCTATAGTGATGTATACTTACTCAAGCATTACGGGGTAGAGTACTTTTGATGTATTAGATGGTTTGTTGCATCTCTAAGTGGGTCCATCGTAAGGAACTTTGTTTTACCCGCTAATTTGTATGTTGGTCTGATGAGCTTTATATATTCACTGGCATTTGGATTTGTGTTTTGCAGATAGATCACATGAAGAAGGACTACAAGTTCGGCTTTGGTTTGACAGTGGGCTAGTGAATAGGAAGACTTCAGCGCCAATGTATTATTAATTTGCATAAGCCCGCCCATTTTTCTTGGCAACTAAGAAGATTTCTGCTTCAGCCTTGCCTTCTATTTGATTATCATAAAATCCATTTTGTACTGCCTTGAGTAATGTTGTCGGCGGGATAGCGTCAGCTGCTGCAACAGTTTGAGAGCCTCATTTATTGTTTCTTTCCCCTGTTTGAAGCTATGATTTTGGTTTCATTCTAACGCTGTAGAGCTTATATAAAGGATTTCGAGAGATTTATTTTGCTGTGGCAATTTTGAAAAGTTGAAGATTTCTTCTTCATAAGGATTCTCCGTCTCATTTAAAACTTTAGTTGCAGTAGCTGTTATCATCTAGTAGTTATACATGGTCATGGATTTGTCTTGAGCATGCAAGCTCGTGCTTGTTACTTTCAAGTTGTTTTTTATCCGCTTATTTTGTTGGAAACGTAAAGAAAGGGCAACAATTCACCGTGGTGATTTTGAAGATTGTCTTGGTGCCGTGCCTTGGCAATAATGCAGCTGATGGTTGCAGCGGGCAGCCTTTGCCTGTGTTGGCAGCTGTATCATCTTTGATATCCACTGCACGCAAGTAATGACTTTGCTCAAAGCTCGTTATTTCTAGCTGCTAGGGATGCTGGGCCGATCTCGCTGACACGATCAGGTTATTGGCTTCCTTGGATATTGAGGTGCCATTGAAGTACTGTTGTGAGATGACAGCATTAGGTGTGAAATATGAATGGAAAAATGTGACACTGGGGTGTTATATTTTTCTCCAGGACAATGCATCTTCCATTATTTCGTTGTTATTTGCAAAATACCATTCATTTTATTTAAGTTAAAACAGTGCATGTGCACATGCAAATGCAAAGGGTATTTCAGTAATTGAAGTTAAAATTTATTTAGGCTATTCATATGGTATAATAGGATGTGGTGTTTGAACTCGGAGGGATTGAGTTTCGTAGAAGGAAAAAAAAATGAGTAAAAATAGAAACGTAAAGAAGAAGAAGATTGATGAAAACGATGAAGTAGAACAACTACTCCAAGCAGCACAAGATGAGATGTTGTTAAAACTCTCCGTAGATTCTCACATCTCACATATCTCTTCCAACTACCTCGACGCCGATCTCGACCGTCGATTCCAATCGCTCAAATTTCGACCTTCCAGTCCTCCTCGATCTACATCATCACAATCGTCATCTCAATCTCAATCTCAATCTCAATCTCGATCACGATCACAATCACAATCACAATCACAATCACAATCTTGTGTCGACGTTGATGACGAATTAAAGAGTGTTCTGGGCGACGATCTCACTGCTAGATTTGCGGCTCTTAAAGCTTCTTCTTCAACTACTTCTTCTTCTTCTTCTTCTTCTAATAATAATAATGGAGTCGTAGCAAGCCCCAATTTATCAGTTGTCGATGATGACAATGAAGAAGATGAAGTTGAGAAGTTGATCCGCTGGGCTAAGGATGCTGCTCGTCTCGATCCTTCTCCTCCGTCCGATGACGATGATGATAATGATGATGATGGTAAATATTCTGATAATAACACCGACTCTGACGACGACGAGTCTCACCGGAAAAAGGAGCACCGTAAATGGTACGTTCACTCTCTCTCTCTCTCTCTTCTTTTCTTTTCTTTTTTTTGTGAATTATGTAATTATATTAACCTAATAAAAAAAGATTAATTCAGAAAAAGGATTTGTCAA
>CP135585.1:2881419-2901080 GCA_032401905.1 Swietenia macrophylla | reverse complement strand
ATGCTAAATTCTTAAGTTACTTTTGGAAGACTTTGTGGTGTAAGTTAGATACTAAATTATTATTTTCTACTACTTGTCATCCACAAACTGATGGTCAAACCGAAGTAATAAATAGAACTTTATCTACTTTGTTAAGGGCTGTTATTAGTAAGAACATTAAAACTTGGGAAGATTGTTTACCACACGTTGAATTTGCTTATAATCGTACTGTTTATTCTGCTACTAAATTTTCTACATTTGAAATTGTGTATGGATTTAATCCATTAACTCCATTGGATTTATCTCCTTTACTCATGATTGAGCAAGTTAGTCTAGATGGCAAAAAGAAAGCTGAATTTGTTAGGCAAATTCATGAGAAAGCAAGACTCAATATTGAGCGAAGAACGGAGCAGTATGCAAAACAAGTCAACAAGAGGCGTCGCAAGCTAGTTTTTGAACCAGGAGATTGGGTTTGGTTACATATGAGAAAAGAGAGATTTCCGACGCAAAGGCGTTCCAAATTACTTCCAAGAGGAGATGACCCTTTTCAAGTCTTAGAGCGTATCAATGACAATGCTTACAAGCTAGATTTACCAGGTGAATACAATGTAAGTGCTACTTACAATGTTGCTGATTTGAGGACAAATCCTTTTCAAGAGGAGGGGAATGATACAAATCATGGCACAACTTCAAAGAATTCAATTCAAGTTCTAATTGGTCCAGTTACGAGAGCCCAAGTAAAGAAGTTCAAAGAAGCACTTAACGGGCTAATTCAAGAAGTTTGGACCCAAGTAAATTCGTGGAGACCTATTGGGCTTGGTCCACATATCCAGCAAAGATGGATATGCATGATTCAAACTCTAGAAAAGAACGTCGACCTGTTATTTATAAAGAAACAAGAACCTCGGTATAATGTAGACGCCACAAATGGTGATGGAAGTCCATTCGATAAGTCACTGATGAACGCCACAAGAATAATTCTTGATAAGTTCGAATAGTTCTTCAAAGAACCAAAGAGAAAATAACTCTCAAATTTTCACTAATGAATTCTGATCGCTTCTTATTCAAAGGGTGCCTTTTTATAGGCAAAAATGGTAACTTGTACTTACCTAAGACAGAAAAGAAAGCTAACTAATTAAATAGACTTCTAAATGAACTCAAACACTCCTAAATATTCCTATTTTATTTGCTAAAAGATCAAGTTTAGATTTAGTCAGACTTTTCTAGAGTTTGAATCATGCATATCCATCTTTGCTAGATATGTGGACCAAGCCCAATGGGTCTCCACGAATTTACTTGGGTCCAAACTTCTTGAATTAGCCCGTTAAGTGCTTCTTTGAACTTTTTTACTTAGGCTCTCATAACTGAGCCAATTGGAACTTGAATTGAATTCTTTGAAGTTGTGCCATGATTTGTATCATGTTCAGTTTGTGTTGTCCTTTCAAGTGTCTCAATGATTTGTGATCAGTGTGAATCACAAACTCCTTGGGCCAAAAGTATTGCTGCCATGTTTCCAAAACTCGAACCAATGCGTATAATTTCTTATCATAAGTCGGGTAGTTTAAAGCTGCTCCACTTAGCTTTTCACTAAAATACGCAATCGATCGTTCTTCTTGCATAAGCAGAACTCCAATACCTATACCAGAAGCATCACATTCAATCTCAAATATTTTGTTAAAATTAGGTAAAGCTAATAAAGGTGTGTTTGTCAATTTTTGCTTCATGAACTGAAACGCCTTCTCTTGTTCTTCTCCCCATTTGAAACTAATGTTTTTCTTTATTACCTCAGTGAGCAGTGCAGCTAAAGTACTAAAGTCTTTCACAAACCGTCGGTAGAAACTAGTGAGTCCATGAAAACTTCGTACGTTACCTATGCTCGTGGGACTTGGCCATTGTTGAATTGCACGAATTTTCTCTTCATCAACCTGTATTCCTTGTGCACTCACAATGAAACCAAGAAACACAAGCTTATCGGTGCAAAAGGTGTATTTCTTTAAGTTAGCAAATAACTTCTCTTTTCTAAGTACATCTAAAACCAATTTTAAATGCACAATATGATCATCCAAGATTTTGCTATAAATGAGAATATCATCAAAATAAACAACGACAAATTTGCCTATGAATGCACGTAATACAAGGTTCATTAATCGCATAAATGTGCTCGGTGCATTAGTTAAACCTCACAATTCTCTCCCTTACGTGTTTACACTTAAGAATATGAATCACTTTGCACTCGTGTTTCACTCAAAAAATTTGCGGCTTTTATCCCTCTAATGCTCTCGCCACTCTTGCCTTTTTCCACTCAATAATTCTCTTTCGGTTCTTTTTAAACTAACAAACAATAACAAAAAATTTCTTGCAACAATTCTTCAGGACTTACTACGGCAAAATAAAGGCTGAAAATAAGGTCGTGTTACGGATTCTAAAGGTTTTAATTTCGCACAAAATATTTCAATTTTATACCCACTAATTTGGAAATTGAGAATCACAAGGAATATATTAGAATTTGATACACAAATATTAAGGTGTTGATGAAAAGTGAAATATGAAATTTTCGTTTTTTTTCACTTTTTTTTTTCTTTCTTCTCTTTTTTTTTTTCTTTTTTTTTATTTTTCTTTCTTTTTTTTTTTATATCAAAAATTGCGAAAAGAATAACAAAAGGGATAGGCAAACCTGACGTTAGAGTAACCTTTGCTCTGATACCAAATGATACAAACTTTGCTAAGAAAAACGAGACCTAAATTCAACAGGGAACCCGAGATCGTTCTACGATCAGATTTGAAATGGAACCTCGACCCATTGTTTATAAAGAAACAAGAACATCAGTATAATGTAGACGCCACAAACAGTGATGGAAGTCCGTTCGATAAGTCACTGATGAACGCCACAAGAATAATTCTTGATAAATTCAAATAGTTTCTTCAAAGAACCAAAAAGAAAATAACTCTTAAATTTTGACTAATGAATTCTAATCACTTCTTATTCAAAGGGTGCCTTTTTATAAGCAAAAATCGTAACTTGTACTTACCTAAGACAGAAAGGAAAACTAACTAATTAAATAGACTTATAAATAAACTCAAACACTCCAAGAAAAACTGACTAATTAGATAGACTTCTAAATGAACTCAAACACTCCTAAATATTCTTATTTTACTTGCTAAAAAATCGAGTTTAGATTTGGTCAGACTTTTCTAGAATTTGAATCATGCATATCCATCTTTGCTGGATATGTGGACCAAGCCCAATGGGTTTCCACGAATTTACTTGGGTCCAAACTTCTTGAATTAGCTCATTAAGTGTATCTTTAAACTTTTTTACTTGGGCTCTCGTAACTGGACCAATCGGAACTTGAATTGAATTCTTTGAAGTTGTACCATGATTTGTATCAGCTGATGCATTATCTCAGAGGTAATCTTTAATTTCCATGTTAAATATTAAACTAATGGGTTTTAAGATGCTTGTAGATCTGTATAAAGATGACCCAAAGTTTGCATCAATATATAATGAGTGCAAAAAAGGAGCAATGCAAGAATTCTATCAACATGATGACTATCTATTCAAGCAAGGTAGACTGTGCATACCAAATTATTCAATCTGTGAGCACTTAGTGAGGGAAACTCATGGTAGATGTTTAACTGGTCATTTTTGAGAAAAAAAGATATTAAAGGCACTCAAGGAATACTTTTATTAGCCAACCATGATCAAAGATGTTAAAAGAGTCATAGAAAGATGCGTGATATGCAAGAAAGCCAAGAGCAAAGAGATGTCTCAAGGGTTATACATGCCATTACCTGTACCAAAACCAACCATGAAAAGATCTAAGCATGGATTTTGATACAAATCATGACACAACTTCAAAGAATTCAATTCAAGTTCCAATTGGCCCAGTTATGAGAGCCCAAGTAAAGAAGTTCAAAAAAACACTTAACAGGCTAATTCAAGAAGTTTGGACCCAAGTAAATTCGTGGAGACCCATTGGGCTTGGTCCATATATCCAGCAAAGATGGATATGCATGATTCAAACTCTAGAAAAGTCTGACCAAATCTAAACTCGATTTTTTAGTAAGTAAAATAGGAATATTTAGGAGTGTTTGAGTTCATTTATAAGTCTATCTAATTAGTCAGTTTTCCTTAGAGTGTTTGAGTTCATTTATAAGTTTATTAGTTAGCTTTCCTTTTTGTCTTAGGTAAGTATAAGCTACGATTTTTGCCTATAAAAAAGCACCTTTTAAATAAGAAGCAATCATAATTCATTAGTCAAAAATTGAGAGTTATTTTCTCTTTGGTTCTTTGAAAAATTATTTGAACTTATCAAGAATTATTCTTGTGGCGTTCATCAGTGACTTATCGAACGGACTTCCATCACCGTTTGTGGCATCTACATTATACCGAGGTTCTTGTTTCTTTATAAACAACGGGTCGAGGTTCCATTCAAATCTGATCGTAGAACGATCTCGGGTTCCTTGTTGAGTTTGGGTCTCGTTATTCTTAGTGAGGTTCATATCAGATTTTGTGCTTGGTTTGCCTAGAACGCAGAGGGGAAAAGATTTAGTTATGGTAGTTGTTGACAGGTTTTCAAAGATGTCTCATTTTATTCCTTGCCACAAGACGAACAATGCCCAACATGTTGCTAATTTATTCTTTAAGGAGATTGTTCAATTGCATGGGATTACAAATAGTATTGTTTCAGATCGTGATGCCAAATTCTTTAGTTACTTTTGGAAAACTTTGTGGAAAAGACTTGGAACAAAACTACTCTTTAGCACAACATGCCATTCTCAAACCGATGGACAAACTGAAGTGGTAAATCGAACCCTTTTTTGTTCACTTCGTACTGTTGTTAATAAGAGTTTGCTTATAATAGAAGTGTGCATAGCGAAACAAAGCTTCACCATTTGAGGTAGTTTATGGATTCAATCCTACAACTCTTCTTGATTTGTTACCGCTACCTATTGAAGAGAAAATTTGCTTTGATGGAAAAAAAAAAGGTTGAGTTTGTCAAATCTCTGCATGAGAGTGTGAAGAAACAAATTGAAAAGAAAAATGAAGAATATGCATGGTAATCAACCAAAAAAAGGAAAATAAGTTAATTTGCACTGGGAGATTTAGTTTAGATTCATCTACGTAGGGAGAGTTTCCAAAACAAAGAAAATCCAAACTAATGTCGAGAGCTGATGGTGCTTGAGTTGTTGAGAAGGTAAATGATAATACTTATAAGATTGAATTGTCTGGAAATTATAATGTTTCGACTACATTCAATGTAAGAGACCTTTCTCCTTACTTAGAAGATGATTTCAAAGATAACTATGATAAGGATTTGAGGGCAAATCCATTTCAACAAGGGGAAGATGATGTGCTTCATCATGGAAATGAAGTTATTGTAATCCAAGAAAAGCCATACACAGGACCAATTACTAGAACAAAAGCCAAACTTGTTACTTTACTCATCTGCATGGAAGGAAATTAATTTGCTGATTAAATTAAATTCTAGCCAATTAGAATGATGATTGGTGGTCAATGAACTTCAATAAATAAGGTAGTTAATAACTTAAATGTTTATTTAATGACGTATTAATTATGATTTTTAATAGTTGTGTTTTAATTAACTAGTCTAAGTTTTTTAACTAGTCATTAAATGTACAAGTCTTCTAGAGCAAGCTTGATAGTTTTATAAACTGAAGGCATATTATTATAATGAATTTTTCAATCTTTGAACGAAGAAGTATTTTGCTAAGTTGTATCTAAATTCTTATTTAAACAATTTCTTATTTGGTGGCGAATTTTCTATCTATTTTTATCACTCTTCCTTCGTGTTATCTTAGAATATGGTGAATCAACCTAGTAATCTTATTTGTGGCGATCTAATCTTATCAAACTTGATTCATTAGTTGTTAATTTCTTTTATTTGATTCTTGATACTGTTTTAAAACTCTACTTCTTTATCTTAAACTTTCAAAAACTATCTATATCACTATAACCACTTCAAATTTATACATAACCCTTTAGCTTCCTTAAAACACCTCTAAAGAACCAAAAGCTCACTTTAATTACAAATTTTCATCTACTTAACCACAATATCATATTTTAGTACCTGTATCCATTCACAAAACACCAAAAGAATAATATACACATAAATTCTTAATTTACCATTTGAAGATCCTTTGGGCATATCAAGGGTTATGGCGCATTACTAGATATTAATCATAGTCATTGAACTTTCAAATGATTCGTAACTCAAAAAGTTTAAAATAAGCTCATAGCTATTCTACATAAAACTTATATAGTCACATCAATAGCTAAGGACAGTGAGCAATATTTGGTAGAGGAAATATAATCAACAGTAAGGCTAACACTTTTGAAATAATATTTAGATCAAAATAAATATATATAACACTTATATATTTTTACAAATTTTTAAAAATGTTTAAAGAATTTTTCTTCAGTTTGCATTAAAATATAATTTAATATAAATTACATTGTTAAATTGATAATATAGATTATTTAAGGATCTAAATGTAAACGTGTAATTATTGAATAATTACACATGAGATCATGAATGTACACTTAATTACAATTGGTTCAAAGTTAATCAAATGCCTTACACTTAAGTACATGGACTTAAATGTATAAAATGAAATTCATTGAATAATTACCATTTTGTCCATACCACCTTTACACCTTCATTAAAAAGCAATGGTAAGAATGGAAAGGCATGAATAATTTTAAGTGTGTAAATGCCAACTTTACCAATTTTTCTTATGTTTTGGAAACAAAAAAAAAAAAAAAACCTAGCCTCTCTCCCATCAAATTCGGCCAAGCTTCTCCTCTTCTTTTTGGTGGTGCAAATTATAGATTCTTTACATAATTAAAAAATTCTCATCATCATTCATTATGCAAGTATGCAAAAATTCATCAATGACAGTATTTTATACATATAAATGATATATTTATTGTTGGTATTCCATGTATTTGTAGAAATACATGAATGACATCCAAATTATGGTTAATGCATGTTATATGATATTTCAATCCTTTCCATATCCTATTAAAAGAGGATAATTCCAATTCAATATATTTAATAATCGTGCCAAAAAGTGAAATTTTATTCAGTCTCTACAATTTGTAGTTTTTAGAATTTAGGATAAAAAAGCTCAACAGTTAAAAGAATACACTATTATCAATGTTTTTTTTTTGTCACCTTTCTCGCTTTTCTTCGAGTTCGTAACTTTTGTTTTGTCTATGAAATTTTAGTTTTTTCAATAAAATAGTCTAACTTTTAGACTTATTTATGTTTATAACCAAAATAACAGTTTTTATATTTAAAGTCAAATGTTTAATATTTGAGCAAAAATGTCCCTAACGTTTTTGATTTTTTCTAAAATTAAAATATCGAAGGAGAGAGGAATTTTATTGAGAAAAAAATAAATTTTATTAAAAGAAATTACTGTAAAAATTTGTATTCCTTAATGAAATTTGTTATTCTCCTGATGAATTTTATCAAAAGAGATAAATATAAAAATGATCTCTCTTGATAAAATTTACCAAGAGAGATGAATTTTGTTGTGGGAGACCATTTTTAACTAATCTCACTTGACAACATTCATATTTTACTTGATAGAATCTCTTTCTTGACATTTTAATTTAAAGGAAAATAAAAAAACAAAAGCACTTTTGTTCGAATACCAAACTTTTGATCTTAAGTATAAAAAATTTGTAGCTAGGGCTATGTGAAAGAATGATCATGCCAATACATATAACAATCTATGATTTAAAAATTACATTAACCATTCACATATTTTATCAAATATGCAGTGGGCAAATATAACATATATCATATATATGCATAAATATAACTATATGATGAGTTTATTACCTTGTATATTAGACTAAATGATAAAGAAAACGTTAAAAATACAAATTTTCTACAATCCACACCACCAAAAAAGAGAAAATTAATGTGAACTTTTTAACATTTCATGGAGAGAAAGAAATCTAAGGTTTTTTATAATTCATCTTATAAAGGTGGTAAAGTAAACTTTTTTTATACTTAACATTTATTCAAAATTATAACATTAACAGTTAAGTGTATTAATGGATAAATATGTACTAAGGATAAAATGGTAATTATAAAATAATTATAATTTATTGTATTATAGTCCTTATACTTTTACATAATTATAGTTACTTAATCATTAAACAAATAATTAAATATCATTTTGAGAACTTAATTGTAATTATTTAATAATTGACAATTTTTATTTAAGTCCTTTAATGATCTATATTATTAAAAATTGTTGAATATGAAGAAATTGAGAGTGAAGATTCAAAGAATGAAGAAAAGCTCAAATAACTCTTTGAGTTATTTATGGAAGCCCACATTTAGCCCAAAANTTGATATCTTTTCATCTACTTGTATTTTCTCTTAGTTTTTGTTGAATATTTGAAATCGGGAGCTAAACACATTTAATCAACAAAAATGTTATATATTTTATATTAAATTATATGAAAATACAAAGTTACGAAAATTTTTTAAACACTTAAAAAAATTACAAAAATACATAATGCTTATACGTATTTATTTTGACTAATATATTATCTTGAAAATGTTAACCTTCCTACTAATAATATTTTCTTTCTCTATATTATTTCTTTTTTACTTTGGTTATGCCATAAACTTGGTTAGACCATTTCAGATATCAAACACTTTAAAAATTTAATGATTATTGTACGTACCATATGGGTAATATTCTTCCATTGTTCAATTTTAACTAGTAGGGCTCATGGTGTGTTAAAATTCTATATCAATATAAATACGAATTATAAATCAATATGTACTTAACTCGTTATCACAAACATTTTTGTATGACATTTAATTTATTTTAACTAGAGACTTATTGTTTTAGTCATTTACCAATGTTCGTTTAAGAACTCAATTCAAATCAAACCAGCGAAAACTCCGATATATTGACCTAACAGATCTCATGTTAACTATTGTTCGTTTTCACATGTAAACTACATATGACCAAATTGGCTTTAACATACAAGGCGTGATTAGTTTTGTACTTATATACTATATAAACCATGTGTATCTATATCAAATTTGATTATAATATCTTAGGTTAAAGGATTATATTGCACACGAGTGCAATTATAGGATAACTCATTGACTACATGCATTACTATATAAATTATCGTTAATTAGTCATGCTTAAAAAATAGTTCTCTAACTATTAATCGTACTAATGTCCTCATAATGTAATTATCATCGTTATCCATACTAATATCATCTCATAATGTTCATCTAAGATATTAAGTATATCTACTATATGATATTGTTTCTCATTTAATATCATCTATATAGGGAACGATTTTAATAATATCATTTAACGATTAAATGAATTATTTGGATAATTTGTAAATATACTTTATTTGAATATATGGTAAAATAAAAGAAACAGTTTATATTTATAAATAATATTTTCTTTCATTAATATCAATAAATAAATTGTATATATACAAAATAAAATATCTCTAAAATTGATAACACGAATAACTTTTGGAACATATACTAACACTATAAATGTAAATAAAGCAAAAATTTAAGCCATAAGAATAAAAAATAAACAAAAATTTCATTTAATCTCAATGTTTATAGGTAAAATTATCCAATAATACATTTTTAATCTCAAATATTAATTTGTTTACTTGGACAAAAAACATAATTAGGCATAGATATTCAGCCATTCTCAAGAAAAAAAATCTAAATGTTTTATTTCAAGAATTTATTAAGATTGAGAGGAATGACTTGTTGGTATACGTCTTAAATCTAATAATATTTTAAATCTTTGGCACATTTATATCGTGCATTTTGATTTATATATATCTATATATCATTTAATTATTTCATTATTATGTATCTATATATTTAATAAATATAATAATGCCCTTAAAATAACAAATTTAACTAGTTGGACACTACTATTAAATATCTCTAGTCAAGCATTATTGTGAATAGGGTGGCAATAATGCATTAAGACTACTATATATAGTGATTGATAACAATATGTATTTTATGATATAAAATATCAAGTCAATACATAGATACAAGTTAGTAAACTAATGAACTGGATTAACCCATTATGAGAATACTATATGGATCATTATATGAGTATCAGAAGCGATTCTCATAGTGACAATGGTATATATGATCCTTGTACTTGAGATCACCACTGTTCCCAACATAAAGAATGATATATTTTGATATTTTCAAACATTATCTGTAACAAAATAGACTATAAAGAAAATAATCAAATATATCATAACTCGTGTAGAAGAATATGTATGATTAAAATAAGTTTTGTCCCTTTTATATAATAGAAGATATATCTTAGGTCTTTTGATTGAGTAAATTTTGAAAAATATATGATAATACTTAAATAAGTTAATATGTAATATGTATTTTATTTGATAGAATAAATCTACTCAAAATATCAAAAAAATATAATTGAACCAAGCGAGAATGACACCTTCTATATCTTGTATTCAATTAAAATATGTGTAATAATGGGATTGAATTACACGGTAACATTAGTCACAAATAAGATAATTGTGACTAAATATGATTCTGATCATTTTCTTTGTGTATGAATATGATTATGTTTTGATTTAAGTTATTGATCTAATATGATTAAGCTAATAAGGGTGTTTAATATGATTAAACACATTTTGATTGCATTGTTCTGGAGAGTTTAGAGCATGAATTTTAGTGAATGCGGAGGTAGGTAAATTTATTTACCTTTACCCCGAGTCCTGCAAGGGCGCTGCCCTTTGACCTCGCTCACTGACTGACCAGCGAGACCATCGATTCGTCAATGTAATGTTATATTTAGAACTCTAATTTAACTTTAACTTATTAATATAATATAATTTTAAGTTTATGAATAAATGTTTTATTGAGCATGGTGCATATTTATGGCCTAAAAGTCTAATGTGATTGGATTGATGAAACTATAATCAACCACATTTGATAAAGTTTTATTTACCTTATGATTGGGAATATCAATGTGAAATGGTTATAAATATGTCATATTTATTTTTTAATATATGTATGAGATACACGATGTAGGAAGATATATTTCATATATGTACGAGATGCATGATATTTTATAAAATGATGAGATTATTTTTAAAATTAAAATCTCTCATAATTAAAATATTAAGTCAAACTTTTCAATGAAAAGCATTCGTCACGGCTTCAATTAGATATGTGTGTACTTGCCAAAATAAGGTACCATACCAATGTTGGTGAGATGAAATGGGATAATATTGATATTCAAAATAATGTCATTGGATTAGATTTAACTAGATCATCTTAACAAAATTGAGAACCTAAAAGCAATGAATTAGGTATATTCTATTAGATGGACTGAAACAAGTGTTGTTTACCTAATATCTAAAAATTGCATATGATGCTATTGGCAAATGTTGCCTACCTAAATAGCTAAAATTTGGGTAATTAGCCAAAACTAACTCGAGATAAGGTAAAATATGGATCTTGACCTACTAAAAAGTTTTAGTATAGAATTTTACAAATTAATAATAAAGATTATTAATTTGAAAGAAAATAATAAGAGTATCATTTAATTAAAATTTGAGTAAATGTATTATTACATGATACTTATTTTGGATATTATGTTGTAGATTATTATTATTATGGGAAAAGTTAAATGAGACAAATTTTCTTGATTAGTATAGGAACTTAAGGACAGTTCTTAAGCAAGAAAGAAAAGTTTATATCCTAAATCAACCCATACCTAAAAAGCATCAAGCTTTAAATGTCAGTTACCTCATGTTAGCTACCATGATATTAGATTTTCAATGACAACATGAGAAAATACAAGCATTTGATATGATCGAGTACCTCAAAAAATTCTATCAATGGCAAGCACGCGAAGAGAGGTATGATGTTTCTAAAATCTTATTTCAATGTAAAATGTCAGAAAGAACCCTTGTTGGTGCTCATGTACTTAAGATGATTTGATATATTGAGAACTTAGAAAGATTAAGTTTTTCTTTTGGCCAAGAGTTGGCCACTAATACTATTTTACAATCATTGCCAGATAGTTACAGTTAATTCGTCATGAATTATAATATGAACAAAATTGATAAGACTCTTTCTGAATTGCTAAACATGTTACGAATAATTGAAGCAATCATGAAGAAATCCAAGCCCATATTAATGGTACAAAAGGGCAAAAGAAAGGTTAAGGCAAATGGTAAAAATAAAAATAAAAATAGAAATAAATCCAAGCCTAATGCATCGGCACCAAAATTCAAAGGTAAAATACATAAAAGAAAAGGACATGTTTCCATTGTGGTGTAACCAAACATTGAAAGAGCAATTACAAAATCTACTTGAAGGATCTAAAGAAGAAGAGAAGTGAAACTTCTACTTCATGTATTTTTGTTATAATTAATTTGTCTATTTCTACATCATGAGTATTAGATACTAAATATGGTTCTCATATTTATCTTAATATACAAAATCATAAAAGAAGTAGGACATTGGCAAAGAGAGAGGTGAACCTACGCATAGAAAATGGAACAACAGTTGTTGCATTAGCCATAGGAACATATGTTTTATTTTTGTCTACCGAACTTGTTTTAAAATTAGAGGATTGTTATTATATGCCTTCATTAACTAAAAATATTATTTCAATTTCTTATTTAGACAAAATTAATTATTCATTTATAATAAAAGACAAATATTATTTTATTTATTTAAAAGAAATATTTTATGATAGTGTACATTTGATTAATATACTCTATATTCTAAATCTTAACATGCTCATTTATAACATAAATACTAAAAAAATTAAATCAAATGATACAAATCCTACTTATCTCTAGTGTTGTCGCTTAAGTTATATAAATGAGACTAGTTTTTCGAAACTCCAAAAATATAGATTCTTGAACTCATTTGATTTTGAATTTTATAAGGTCTGTGAATATTATTTATTGGGTAAGATGACTAAGGCCTCCTTCATTGGACATAGTGAAAGGGTAAGCGAGTTGTTAGGTATTATATATAGTGATGTATGTGGGCCTTTCAATACACAAGTTAGAAAAAAATATCAATACTTCGTTACATTCATTAATAAATTTATCATATATGATTATGTTTATCTTATGAAAATAAGTTAGAATCCTTTAAAAAGTTTAAAAAATTCAAGAATGAAGTACAAAATTAATTTGATAAAAGTATTAAAATACTTCAATAAGATCGAGGTGGTGAATATTTAAACCAAAAATTTTATGATCATTTGAAAGAATGTAGAATAATTTTGCAATTTACTATCCCTGCTGCACTACAGTAGATGTTGTATCTGAGAGGAGAAATCGAACCTTATTAAATATGGTTTGTTCTATGATAAGCCATGTGAATTTTTTAGTTTTCTTTTAAAGACATACTTTAAAAATAGCTATATTCACATTGAATCGTACTCTATTTAAATCAATTCAAAAGACTCTATATGAAATATGGATTGTTAAACATCTTAATTTATTTTTTATGAAAATTTAGAGTTGTGAAACTTACATGAGATGTCTAACCTTTGAAAAATATAGACTAAAATCTGATAAATATTTTTTTAATGAGATATCTTAAAGAAACTAAAGGATATTATTTTTATAATCCCATCGAGTATAATTCTTTCTAAAGAAAGAATTCATCTCAAGAAAGACTATTAGGAAGAAAATAAAACTTAAAATTCAAAATTTACAAAAAATAACTAAAACACAGATAAAATTTGAGAAAAGTTCACAAGTAGTTAAGGAAAAAAAAATTACTCTTGAAACATAAATTGTACGTAAGTTTAGTAAAACATGTCATGAACCAGAAAAATATGAATTTCTCATGACTCAATATGGTGATATACTACTTATGGCTTAAGATGAACCTACGACCTATCAAAAAGCTATAATAGCCAAGATTCTAAAAAGTGACCTAAAACTATGAAATTTGAAATAAAATTCATATATGTCAACCAAATGTAAACTTAGTTGATCCACTTAAAAGAGTAAAATTCATTAGGTGCAAGTGGGTCTTTAAAAAAAGACAAACATGGATGGTAATATACATAACTTCAAGGGGTATTTAGTTGTAAAAAATTTCAAATAAACTCATAATATTGTTTATGATGAAATCTTTTTTTTAGTTGCCATGTTTAAATCCATTCAGATTTTATTTGCAATAGTTGTATTCTATTACTATGAAATCTGAATTTTTTTTATGAAAATCTTTTAGAGGATATCTATAGGACATAACCTAAAAGTTTTATCATTCCAAAAAGTACTGAAAAGATTTGCATGTTACAGAAATCTATTTATGAATTAAAGCAAACTTTTAAAAGTTGAAATTTTTGTTTTGATAATACAATCAAAAAGTTTGGTTTCATTAAAAATGAAAATAAACCTTATATTTATAAAAAGGTTAGTTTGAGCAATGTTATCTTTTTAGTATTGTATGTAGATGATGTACTACTTATTGGAAATGATATCCTAACTTTATAATTTGTAAAAGTATAGTCAGAAAAATGTTTTTTAATGAAAGATTTAGGTAAAACTATCTATATGTTAGGTATTAAGATCTATAAAGATAGATCAAGAAGATTGCTTGGTTTAAATCAGAGTACTTATATAAATAAAGTGTGAAAGAGATTTAACATATAAAGATCTAAGAAAGGATTCTTACTTATATCATATGAAATAAGTCTCTCTAAAATCTAGTGTTCTATGACACAAGAAGAGAGATATTGTATAAGTAAAATTCCTTATACATCTGCTATAAGACCTATCATGTATGCCATATTATGTACTCGTCCTAATGTCTCATACACTCTAAGCATGACAAGTAGATATTAAGCAGATTTAGGTGAGCGTCACTGAACAACTATCAAGAATATCTTAAAGTACTCGAGAAGAAATAAGAATATATTTTGGATATGTAGGGGTGAGGAAAAGCTTATTGTAAGGAGTTACATTGATGCTAGTTTCTCTGATCACAATTAAGTTTTGCATTTTGTCTTAATAATAATGTTGTGCACTAGAAAAGTTTAAAATAAGGGACAATAATCGATTCTACAACAGAAACTAAGTACATTGCTTGCTTCCAATGTAGTTAAAAAGACTGTTTAGATTAAAAAGTTCATTACTAAATTAGATATTGTCCCAAGTTTTTCTGACCCAATAGAGTTTTATTGTGATAATAATATGGTTATCACCAGTAATCCAAATATATACTTTGGCGTATTCATCTCATTCGAGAGATTATAAAAAAAAGATATGTAAAGATATACAAAATATCACTAGACACTAATATTACGACCCATTGACAAAACTTTTAACACAGTAGAAACATGATCACCATACTAGATTTTTAAGTATTAGATATATAAGAGATTAGATTTAGTGCAAGTAAAATATTGTTGGTATGTACTCTAAATTTAATAGTATTTTAGATACTTGACACATTTGTATTATGACATTTTGATTTATATATATCACTACATATCTTTATTATTATTATTACATTTTGATTTATATGACATTTTTATTATTACATATCTTTATATTTAATAAATGTAATAATATTTTTAAAATATTAAGTTTAATTAGTTGAATACTATTCTTAAATATTTTTAGTTAAGCATTATTATGAATAAAATAATAATAATATATGAAAATTAGTATGTATAGTGACTAATAACAACATGTATATATTATGATATAAGACATTAAGTCAATATGTGGGTATAAGTTAACAAACTAATATATTGGACAACTAATCATGAGAATACTACATAGATTATTATATGAGTGTCATAAGTAATTCTCATAGTGATAATGATGTATGTAATCCTTAAATTTGAGATCACTACGATTTTCAATATAAAAAATTATACATTTTAATATTTTTAAATATCATTTGTAATAAAATACACTATAAAAAAAATAACTAAATATGTCATAACTCGTGTAGAGGGATGTGTATAATCAATATAGAATTTGTCATTCCTATATAATGAGAGTAATATTTTGAACATTTTGATTGAGTTAGATTTTAAAAAATGTATGGTTATACTAAAATAAGATAATATATAATATTGATTTTATTTGATAGAATAAATTTATTCAAAATATCAAAAAAAAAATATAATTGAACCATAGGAGGATGATATATTTTATATCTTGTATTCAATTAAGATATTTAAAATAAAAAGATTGAATTATATGGTAACAATGATCACGAATAAAGTAATATCAAATCACTGATATTATCGTCACTTGGGCAATTATAATGTATTGCTAGACACCACTTATTACTTATAACACTAAAATTAAATTTTAATATAACTGCCAATGTGATAATAGCTTATTGAATCGCACGTTAAGATTGAAAATTATATATATATATATATAATTTTAAATGAGTTTAGAATTTTTTTTAAACTATTTAAATATTAATTTTGACTAAATTTATTATATAAAGATTTGATTAAATTTATTAGTACCTACTTTACTAAATAAATTAAATTTTATAAGAAAGTCTAACTAAATAGTTTAAGTCAAAATTGAAAATATAAAATAACAATATATAAATATGTGATATTTACGTTTAAAGAATATGTTTAGAGTTTGTTTTTCATTTTTGCTCTTGAGAAGAGAAAAATATACAAAATATCACGCATTCAAATCATAAGAGCTAACACTGATAAAATTTTCAATCACATGGATTCATACAAAATGTAGAGAAATTTGATTTGTGTTCGTGGTTTAATAAAAACTGTCTAATTAGAGATATGTGTGTATTTATGGTATTAAAATATATACATATGATAGCACTAGAGTTTGTTGTATGAATTTTAAAAAGTAAACCTTTTTTTGCATAATTTCGTTGCACATGTGTGTATTAGTTTGCTTATGGGGCTTTTACTTTTGGCTTGCAAAATTACACAATTTAGTAAAGTAAGCATGTATATATACTTGAAATATCCACAACTTTTTTAATTTATCATCACATTTAATTAAAAAGTAATTATGTGTCATGAATAATATAGATATTATCTCATTATTTTCATTTTGAACATTTAAATATTTTGACTTAATGCAAATATTTGACTAACTTTAACCAAAGTGTAATTAAATATATACACATGGGTCAATGTATAATTATTCTATAATTACACATTTTTAACTAGGTTTTTAAATAATCAATATTATTAATTTGATCATGTAATTTATAATAAATTATATTTCAATACAAACTCAAGAAAATCTTTTAAATACTTTAAAAAATTCATAAAAATATATAACAGTTATATATATTTATTTCGTCTTAAATATTATCTCAAAAATGTTTGCCTTGTAACTGACAATATTTTTTTCTTCCAAATGATTCTCATTACTTCTGGTTTTTGATGTGATCATATAAATTTATTATAAAATAATTGCGAATTTATCGAATTTTTCGATTGTTTAACGACTATGGTTAATATTTAGTAATGGTCATAATCCTTAATTTATAATAAAGTCATATTTCATCAATCTCCATCTTAATTGTACGTATCGTGTGGGTAAAGTCTTTCTATTATTTAATCCCAATTGATTTAGGATATATAATACATTGAAACCCTTTACCAATAAAATTATCGATTTATATGTGTTAAACTTGTCATCATGAACTTCTTTGTGTGATATTCAATTATTTTGACTTGAAATTTACTTTTTGAGTCATTTATCGACGTTAGTCTAAGAACTTGAATTTGGATTAAATCAACGAAAACTTTGATCCAATGCGTATCGAGTCAATGGATCCTATCTTAATTATCACACGTTTCCAAATACAAAAAACACGTAACCAAATCTACTTTATCATATAAGACATAACTAGTCTCATACTTATTCACCATATAAATCATGTGCATCTATATCAAATTCGTAAATAATGTTTTAGGTCAAAAGATAACATGGCACACTAATACAATTATATAATAAATCATTAATTACATATAATATTATGTGATTTATCATTGTATGGTTATGTTCAAATAAATAATTTTTTAACAATTTATTCCATATTAATATCGTAATAATATGACCATCACGTTATCCACACTAATATTATTTTATGATATTTACTAATTTTATATGTGATATCGTCGTTTAATTAATATCACTTTTATAGAGAATGATTTTAATAATACTATTTAACTATTAAATAAATTATTTAAATAATTTATAAATATATTTTATTTATATGTATGATTAAATAAAAAAAATAATATATATTTATGAATAAATTTTTTTTATTAATATATAATATATATACAAAATAAAATATATCCTTAAAGTCGATGATTCAAATGATTTTAGGGTACACTCTAATAATTTTGATAAATATTTCGCGCACAAACACAAAGCCACGCCCACACCGCACAAGCACAACATGGAAAACCCGCTGTCCGTTGCTGCCAACACACACTCTCTCTGCTCATGCTCCTGCTGGTCATTGGCAGTTGCACATGTTCCCGCCCGTCGCCCCGTCCATCGCACCCGCGAGTCTCACCAATCACCACGCAAAAGGCCGTTGAAGTTATTGGATATATTGTACAATTGTTCGGATTATTAGTTTGCTTTATTTTGAATTCAGTGGTGCATGCCTTTTCATATTTTTTTTACTACGTAAATTTCTTAAATATTCTTACCATCTATTATACTAAGATTTTCTAAAATCTAAATAATTATATATTTATTATCAATTACATGTCATAATTTCCAAGCATAACAATCAATTAATTTGGTAAATTCTCCTTTTATTGTATTGGCTTCTCTAAAAATAATTTAATTAATGCAAGTAAGTAAAGGGTAACACAAATTCATGTATAATTAATTAATTAATAGTCAGATATGTCTTTGTTCGTATGTTCGTATGAATGTGAAATCATTCTCCACCAAATGACATTGCATTTGTCTATTAATTTTTAAGAAAAAGAGAGAAAAATCAATAACCCGACTTTAGATGCAAGGCTATTAATTATGTTTTAATCTAATATTAAAATTTTATCATTTTAATTATGTAATTTATATTTTTATCTAATTATATAATTATAGTTAAAAAAATATATATAAAAAAAGAAATTGACTAAAAATTCTCTGCACAAATTTATCGATCACAATTGTACCTGCTTTGCTCGCATCCGGTATAACGTCATGTACACGGGTCTATGTTAAAGGCATGTCTGTTGCAATTTCCTCCCGCCTGACTCAGATAGCCAATAGAGAAAATTTTACCCTCAAACCCTACTTTTTCTACTTATAAATAAACTCATTCCATTCCCTATACTCATTTTTACACACCAAAAGTTTTTCTACTTCTCAAATTTCAATCAATTGCAATATTCAGGCTTTCAACCAGTCATTTACGGTGTAAAGTATATATTCCAGCAGTTCATCTACAAATTAAAATAAAAGTAAGTTTTTATACTTTAATTTTCTTATGTTTTAATTATCTTATATTTTAATTTTTATGTCAATTTTTAATTAATTTTAAAATATAGATATTGGTACACAATTTATTGATCTTGTAAAATTTAATTTGAATTATAAATATAATATTTTATTT
>CP135585.1:2848212-2880919 GCA_032401905.1 Swietenia macrophylla | reverse complement strand
CTAAGTTTGTCCCTATTGCTACAAGGAATATGGACATAACATATGCATCCAAAAATTTTAAGATATGAAAGATTTGGTTTCTGATTAAACATTACCTCATTTGGAGTCTTGCCCTTTAGAACCTTTGTAGGTGTTCTATTTATCAAATGAACAGCCGTGAGGATGGCATTGCTCCATAAATGTTTAGGAACATTATGGTAGAACATCATTGATCTTCCAACTTCAAGGATATGTCTATTCTTCCTCTCTGCCACTCCATTTTGTTTTGGAGTGTATGGGCATGTAGTTTGATGTACAATCCCTTCACTTACTAAGTATTCCTTAAAGGAATTATTGACATATTCTCCACCATTATCAGTTCTAATCATTTTGATTTTTCTGCCAAATTGGTTAGTGACAAAGAGCATAAAATGTTTAAAGCATGATAATGTGTTCGATTTGCTTTTTAAAAGGTATACCCAAGTATATCTAGATTTATGATCAATAAATGTAACAAAGTATCTATAGTTATCATGTGACATTATGGAAGTAGTCCATAAATCAGAGTGAATTAATTCAAAAACATCATCACATTCATGTTCCGATAGTACAAAGGGAAATCTAGTTTGTTTTCCTAAAATACATGCTTTACACTTAGAAATGTGACAATCATTTAGACTAGGAACTAGACATATCAAAATATGATTAGAAGGATGTCCAAGCCGTGCATGCCATAGCTCATGTGAATTGATTTCTTTAGTGACCCTAAAAGCTTGTTTTGCGTCATTTAGCATATAAAGGCCATTTTGAGCACAACCTTCACCAATCTTCTTACCGGTTATAATATCCTGAAAAATCACTTTGTTAGGACCAAAAATAGCAATACAATTTAAGTCCTTAGTAAGTTTACTAACCGATAATAGATTGGAATCAAAATTAGGTATATAGAACCCTTTAGTCTGTTTTGACAATAAATCCAAATCTGCCAAATACTTAATGGGTACCTGCTTTCCATTAGCAATTTTGACACTTTGTATTTTCTTTAAAGGATATAATCTAGATGCTTTATTTATGTTTCTAAACATATGATCACTAGCACCTGAGTCTATAATCCATGGTTCAAAATCATTACAAGAGTTAAAATGAGAGTCAAGAAGTGTACTATCCTCCCATTTGTCTTTGTGAGCATGGTGCTGGGTTCCAAGTGCTTCTGAATTGATTTGGAGTTGGTTCCTTATCACCTTGGCAATATCGTCAAGACTAAAGGAGTGAACACTTGAAATCTCAGTAATGGGAGCTGAATGTGCACTTGAAACACCATGGATACTTTGATTTGAAGCTTTGCCCTTTCTGAACCGTGAAGGCATGAGTTCTGGATGAAGGTGCCAACACCGATCTTTAGAGTGACCATTCTTGTGACAATGGTCACACTTAGCCCGCATTTGGTTTATGTTGTTTCCCTTTGACTTAGCCACCAAGGCTTTAGTTTTAGGCTTCTCTTGAGCCAAAAGAGCGTTTGTCTCCACCTTGTCGTCATGGCCATTTGTGTCCAGAACACGATGGGCTGTTTTTTCCTTGTTGATCATGTAACAAACTTCATCAAAGGGTGGTATTTCATTGCTTCTCAGTATTTGATTCCGAATATCGTTAAACTTGGAGTTCAAGCTAGCAAGGTAAGTAAACACCTTATCCTCATTAGCCCGTGCAAGAATGATGGCAATATCATTAGTTTCTGGCCAATAGGAGTGAAGCTCATCCCAAGCGTCTACAAATTTTCCCAAGTGTTCAACCGCGCTCACCTCACCTTGGTTAAGCTTGTTGAGAAAAGATTTGAGCTCATACACCCTCATGAGATTCTTTTGTTGACCATAGATTCTCTTGATAGAATCCCACAGCTCCTTAGACGTCTCAGCATTAGAGAAAATACCAATCAAATTTGGTTCTATAGTGTTAAGGATCCAAGTTAGAATCATTTTGTCTACTTGGAATCATTCTTCAAATCCATCATCATCCAAAGGTCTCTTAACCCTTCCTGTGACAAACCCGTATCTACCTTTACCACACAAAGCATTTGTTGCAGCCTTGACCCATATGGGGTAGTTGTGGTTGTTTAGTAGAATAGTAGTGAGTTTAAGGGAGGTGTTAGCATCTACTTCCATTATCTTGAAAGTGGTTAGGCTGGAGGTGTTGATGGTGGTTTGAGAAGGTGTTTCACTTGGTTTGTAAGTGCTTAAGAAGGGCTCCTCACTTGCCATTTAGATTTGGCCAAAAGATAGGAGATACTTTTCAAGCACAACCGTGAAGAATCAAAGAAAAAGAAGAAGTATAGGAGCTTACTGCTCTGATACCATGTTAACTTTGATGATCAAAGTATAAGAAGTGAGCTTGAGAATTTCAGCCAAAGAGAGAAATATGAAGAAGATGAGAGAATTGCCTTTTTTCCTTCAACTATAAACATTTACACATCTTGGGTTTATATATACAATATCCTAACGGCTAGGTACAAGCTTATTTTACTTTTCCAACAGCTAGGTACAACATATAATAACATATGTTTCAAATTCAAAAAACTAGTTGTTATTTTGTCCTTTAGTATCTAAACAACTCAAAGAGTTATTCGGGCTTTTCTTCATTATTTGGGTCTTTGCTCTCAATTTCTTCATCTCCAACAATGATGATAGGGATATACAGATTCTTAATGCAGCACGGTCACGATGTTGGCATGATCTCGAGATTAGTCAATTGGCTTAACTTGCTTTATTTCAGCACTCCCCCTCAAGTTGGGCTTGAAGATATTACTCAAGTTCAACTTGCTTATTGCAATCTCGATATGTTTTTTAGTGGGAGGCTTTGTGAACAAGTCTCCTAATTGATCTTTGCTTTGAACATAAGGGGTGCAGATGGTCTTATTCTGAACTTTCTCCCTAATAAAGTGACAATCCATCTCAACGTGTTTCGTTCTCTCATGAAATACCAGATTGGAAGCTATGTAGATTGCTGCTTTGTTGTCACAAAATAGTTTCATTGGTGCATCAATCTTAAACCCCAAATCTTGAACTAAAGCCTTCAACCAAATCAGCTCACATATTGTACTTGCCATAGCTCGATACTTTGCTTCTGCACTTGACCTTGCTACTACACTTTGTTTCTTGCTTTTCTAGGTTACCAAGTTTCCTCCAACAAATGTGCAATATTCACTTGTTGATTTTCTATCTTCAACATTTCCAGCCCAATCTGCATCACTATATGCTAGAATCTCATGGTACGAACCTTGCTAAGAATAACGAGACTCGAACTCAACAATGAACCCAAGATTGTTCTACGATCAGATTTGAATGGAACCTCGACCCGTTATTTATAAAGAAACAAGAACCTCGGTATAATGAAGACGCCACAAACGGTGATGGAAGTCCGTTCGGTAAGTCATTGATGAACGCCACAAGAATAATTCTTGATTAATTCGAATAGTTCTTCGAAGAACCAAAAAAAATAACTCTCAATTTTTCTGACTAATGAATTCTGATTGCTTCTTATTCAAAAGGTACTATTTTATAGGCAAAATCGTATCTTGTACTTACCTAAGATACAAAGGAAAGCTAACTAATTAAATAGACTTCTAAATGAACTCAAACACTCAAAAGAAAGTTGACTAATTAAATGTACTTATAAATGAACTCAAACACTCCTAAATATTCTTATTTTACTTGCTAAAAAATCAAGTTTAGATTTGGCCATACTTTTCTAGTATTTGAATCATGCATATCCATCTTTGCTGGATATGTGGACCAAGCTCAATGGGTCTCCACGAATTTACTTGGGTCCAAACTTCTTGAATTAGCCCGTTAAGTGCATCTTTGAATTTCTTTACTTGTGCTCTTATAACTGGACCAATCGGAACTTAAATTGAATTCTTTAAAGTTGTGTCATGATTTGTATCAGCTAGTTCACTTATTATCAATGTCCCCAGTGAAATAAGAGAGTTTAAAGTGTTTAATGCATTGAAGCTACCAAGTGATGAAGACAAGTATTTTTTTTGTTAATGTTCTTGATGATATACTATAAGGTATATTAATAAAGCATGCATCAAAGCTCCCTTGGAAGCCATTCCCACTTGACAAGAGACAATGACTTTATTCCATGCAATTGGTATGAGAAGTTGGTTATTGTCTTGCACGTATTGGATGTTTTAACAAGCATTACAAATCTACGCAAAACTCTACATCTTTTTCATTATTGCATGTATTAATATCATTTTATTATATTATTCTTGGGTGGATTAATGACATTAAAGGAATTACTTCAAAATTATTGTCCGCAAGATGAATCAAAACCATCTAAAGAGCCCCAAAGAACATTTAATCCAACAACAAAATCAGTGGTAAGAAAAGAAATCTTAAAAATGTTGAATGCATGCATAATCTATCTAATTTCATTTTCTAAGTGGTTTAGCCCAATTCAAGTAGTTCTAAAAATCTAGCATTATGGTGATTAAAAATGAAAATAATGGATTGGGACCTACTTGGATTCAAACTAATTGGCGTGCATGCATAGATTATAGAAAATTGAGCACTACTACAAGATATGATCATTTTTCTTTGTCATTTATGAATCAAATATTAGAAAGAATTACTAGCCATAGTTATTATTATCAAAAGATACATTTTCATAATTGAAGTAAAAGCTGCAAATAAAAAATAAAGTGGATATTTGTTATACATTAAATTAAGCTATTATAAAATAAGATCTAATTAAATAAATATTATCAATCATTATTCAAATAAGTTTTAATAAGCTTAATTGATTTTAATCCAAAGCAAATAATGAATTTATATTCATGAGTTATTATGAAGTGAAACTAATTATATAATCAAAATCTCAATAACTAGAAGATATAATTTTAGAGATCATGCAAACATAAACTTTTAAGATGAAATTTATACACATGATGCTTACCCAATCAATTCACGATACTTATTATTCAAATTTATGACTGCAATTTATTGAATAAAATTATTTATTGGACAATAATATATTTTAAATTTATTTAAAAATATGAATATATTAAAAATGATAATTAAAATAATTTAATAACTTGGGATAAATATATAATTAAATAGGTATGACATTTATAATGAGCTTGATTCAATTAAAAGTATTAAAAAGATGATTAATTCAGTGAATATTATTAGTTTATGTCTATATTCAAATTTAATTTAAAAGAATTTTAAATTAAATGGACTTTTAATATATATATATATATACACACATAATTTTTCTAGAGTCCAACTTTAGGCTTTTAGTGGAACAGTTTAGGGTTATCTGAGATGACCAATTAATCATGAAATTATTAGGTTTGAACCTTTTCAATTTGGAGCTAGTAAATTCATAGGTCTTAAGCCCCTTTGCTAGCTCAAGACCAACTAATATCCTAAGTTAAGTGTGTAATTTATAAAAGAATGTTAAAAAAAACATAAATCATAAGATGTGAACTTTGTGGTACAAAAAAATACAACTTTCTTAAAAGGACATTCTAGTTTATGCATTAACTTGGTCAATTAGAAAATATTGAGTTGAAGCACACAGATCGATTTGGATCGAAGCATGTAGATCATCAACAAACCAAGGCCCCTATTGTTAGATCGAAGTCAGTCCAAGTTGTTAGACCAAAGTCAGAGCATGAAATCTCCATTCATTATGCATATGACATCCCTCCTAAAGTGCTTGATAGCATTCCTTTCTTAAAAATTCAACATTAAAATCTTTCCTTATTAGATAAAGAAAGTGAATATTACAAACAAATGAATAATTCAAGGTAATTATGGTATTATCCAAATGTGATTAATACTTGTTCATGATATAGTAAGTATCTGTTGTTACTTATTTTTTATACTTAATATAGCCAACTAACTGTTGTTTGCTTTAGTATATATTGTAAACAAATTCAAGTTAATAATACAATTTTCATTCTCTCCTCTATTCTACTTTATCTCTTTTTCTCTACATTCCAAACAACTGACAATTGCCATTGTTAAGTAGTTTATGTATTAAATTCCCATAGAAATCAACAGAAAATGTGCTCACATATGAAAGTAAAAATTAAGAATAGCAAAAAAGATATCAGTGCTTTCAAGTTATTTTTACATTTCTCTATACATGTAATAAAATGAGAAATTTTATTTTATTGTAAACTGTATTAAAACATTAAACTATTTTAAAATTTTAATATTTTAAGAAAAAATTCATTGACCTCTACTTATGAGTATACTAACTATGACTCCATAGTTTTGAAATTTTTCAGAAAACCTAATCTAAGATATTGAAAACTACCATAAACCATTCTTGAAATTTATTGTGAACTTCTTTAGGGTGAATTTTTTTTGCCTATTATTGATTTGCACTTAAATGCTTGCTTAATAAAAATAGATATAATAAAAATGGCTCGAATGATCAATGATGAAATCCATCAGTTTACAACATTAAGTTGTAATAAAAATGTCTTTCTCATGAGGAATTTAGTGAATTAAATAATTTAATTACCACAATTATGCTAATTATGCTTTATTTAGAGTTTAATGAAACTAATTAAAAATACAATTTAATAAAACTAATGCTAATAAACTAAAACACTAGAGAATTTTTATGAGAGAAAATCAAATAAAATAAATTACTTAAAGTTTTTGAATCCACTTTAACTCATTAAGTTCTCCTAATTTGAATTATCAACTTCATTCAAATTATTCTATTAACTAAGTTCTCAATTAATTTTATATCTCTCTCCTGAATTTTCACAGAATGCTACATATAGTCTTTCTAACCAATATCTTTATATAATTAGGTTAACTATATATGTACTAAGATTCAACTCTTAAAGTTAAGTAATGAACAACTACAATCATGCTAATTATTTTTAACATTGTATAATGTATGATCTAGTGTTCTATATTTTTTTCCATCAAGTACTCAATATTTCACACCACAAATCAATCAATTCAGTGGTCAGTTAAATTGAATGCATTAAGAACAAATCATACAAATAGAATAAATATGAAATTCATTCATACTTTAAAATTAGTTAACACATAGTTCATAAAAGTTTCATCATTTCTCTAAGTTAAGAAAATTTAGCCACTCATGATTTTTAGTTCAATGACAAAGAATTAAATAAAACATAAATATAAGAAAAGAATAAGAGAACTCAGAAAATAAATCTTTAAAGCTCAATTGTCTTCTCTACCTTCTTTTCTTGTGTTAATCCCTTTCATTCCATTAAGTTCTTCCTTAGTGTAGTTGGTTCTCCTTTCTAAATTCCTTTTTTCTCTTTTATAGAGTTAAAAGTCTTTTCCTCCAAGAATTAGAAAAATCTTCTCCTATCCTTATTTAAATTAAAATTTTCAATTAAATTTACTTCTAAATTTCTCTTTTCCTTTCTTCCTAGGACTCTCTTTCCCTTCTAAATTTCTTGTTTGACTTACATTTCTCTTTTTAGGCTAAGAGTCAAATCCATTTTTAACTATTGTGATCTCATTATAGCTAATAAAATCTTCTTATTGTAGCGATAGCCCCAGGTTTCCTAGTTGCAGTGGCTTCAAATCCCTTTCATTGTAACGACTATGTACAATTTACTCCTTGTGATTTTTGTTTCTAAAATTCCTTGTTTTTTGATATTATCTTATGTTATTCATCTACAAACTAAAAATAATAAAAATACTATAAATAACATTGATCTGCTACAAAACTATCAAAATACTAAATGAAAATAACTTACTAAAACTAAGTTATCAATTGTTTGCATAAGAAGGTTTTGACTTATAAATAGGATAATTCTTGGTGGGTATGAATAAAGTTTATTAATAGAATTCCAATTTTATATTTTATTTTTTCTTGCATTTGGTGTATTTAGCATGTTTTATATCTTATAATGCTTGATTATATTGATTTTTGTGTGTAAGGCAATTGCGGGAACTTGTTAGTGAACTATGTTTTAAAACAGAATTTTTCAGCATTTTGCATTCTAGATCTTTTGAGATCCTTGGAGGGTTTAAACATAGAATTAACGGTTGGATGAAAAAATGGTCTCATCAAACTTAAAATGGATATCTTAAACTTTTTGCAAAAGTCTAGTTATTTGAATTTCGAATTTATTTGGGCCTCCAAATGTTTTTTCAAAATCAGAGTTCAAAAGCATGTTCAAATCTTAATTAGATAAGCATTTTTGCTCAACCTCTAAAGATTTAAAAAGGCATGACTAAAACTTCTAAAGTCTAAATTAGATGATTTCAAAATCTAGTTTCATCTAGACATCTAGAGCTATTGTGAATGTGATTCAAATTAATAAGCAAATTTTAGTTAATTTTGGTAGTTAAAAATTATTTGAATCATTTTAATAAATATTGAGAACAAATTAAGTTAGTTAAGTAGTATTTCAATTAATTTAGACAATTTTTTTAGTTAAAAAGTTGTTAAAGTTGTTAGTAATAGTTATAATTAGTTATTAGGATATTAGGACACTTTAAATAGATACTTTTTATACCAAAGAAGACTCTCAAATTTGATAAGCTATTTCAAATTTTTTTAGTTATTTATTAGTGGTTAGATCTTAATTTTTAATAAGTAAATCAAAGCCACATAACAACAAGCAAGAATAGGGTCTTTAAAATTCTCTATAGAGAATTTCACTTAAGAAAATGGCTTCAATCTTTGGAAGATAAAGATGAAAGCTTATCTAGTTTATGAAGGTTTAGAAGAGACCCTAGTTAAAGAAGAACAAATGCGAAGTTAAAAGATGCAAACAACAAGGAAATTCTCAAGAAAGCACACAATGCTTTGGTTCTTTCACTCGGTGATGGAATTTTACAAGAAGTTTCAAAGAAAAACATAACACTTGGGTTGTGCAAAAAATTAAAGTTGAGATATATGAGGAAGTCACTTGTGCACACATTATCCTTGAAAAAACAACTCTATGCATTTAGTCTTGAAAAAGGTGGATCAATCAAAAATCATCGTTGATTTTGAGATAATTGGTATAGAATTTAAATTCAATATATAACACTTAGACACACACACACACACACACACACTCTTCGATTATTACATTATCTTAAAAGGTGCTAGCCATTTATATGTAATATTTTTTCTCTCACAGATATTTCTCAATGTATTAGATTTATTGGTGTGATCATATAGGTTCACTGTAGATTAACTATAAACTAGTTTCGAATTCTTTAGATCTAAATACTTCAAAAGTTTAATGACCATAGTAAACATCTAACAATATGCTATAGAGTCAAACGAGTCCTTTTTTGAGGATAGAGGGACTTGACTTCTACATTCTAAGTCTTCCCGTTCCATCATCTGGCTTATATCTGAATGCTAACATTCTTACAAGGAAATCCTCATGATACTAGAACTCATGCCTTATCGAGCATTATTTCTTAAACCATAATGAAGTAATACTTTATCGAATCTATTTAAATTCTATGTACTATATGAATAATATCCTTATGTTGTCTAATGTTAATCAAGTGAAGATTCATAAAATAATAAAATCTTAAATTGATATAAATATCAATATACTCTGAACTCATCATCACGAACTCTTTCGTATGACTTTAATTTTCTTTAACTACAGACTTATTTTTCAGCATTTATTGATGTTTGTTTAGGAACTTAAATCCAAACAAAATCAGCGAATACTTTGAACCTATATTTCTTGAACTAACGAATCCCATCTTGATCATCATTTGTTTCTAATGTAAACAACATATGACCCAACCAACTTTAACACAAATACATGATTAGTCTTATACTTATTATTAGAATATGTTTTAAAAGCCATTGCTATTATTGATTTTAGGGATATGTTTTGTCTTATACATACATTATATATTAATAAAAGAAAGAACTCTTTATTCATAAATATATGTTATTTTTTTTATTTAGTCATGCATATAAATAAAGTATATTTGTGAATTATCCAAATAATTTATTTAATAGTTAAATAATATTATCAAAACTATTCTCTATGGAGGTGATATTGATTGGGCAATGATATTATATAGTAGACATATTGAATATTTTCGGTGAATATCACGAGATGATATTAGTGCGAGTGAAGTGATAATCACATTATTAGGACATTGCTATATATTAAATAGTTAGAGAACTATTTATTCAAACATAACTATACAACAATAAATCACATAATATTGCATATAGTCAATGATCTATTGTATAACTGTATTAATGTATGACGTTGTCCTTTGACCTAAAATATCACTATCAAATTTGGTGTAGATGCACATGATTCTTATGATATATAAATATAAGACTAGCTACATATTGTATAATAAAATTAGTTTAGTCACATGTTTATATTTAGAAATATGTGATGGTAAAAACAAAATCCATTGATTTGATATGTGGGATCAAAGTTACTACTAACTCGATTCGAATTTGAATTCCTAGACAAATACTAATAAATAACTGAAAAATTAAACCTCTGGTCAGAGTGATCAAAAGTTACACGAAATGGTTCATGGTGATAAGTTCAACACATATTGATAAATGATTTATAATTTTATTGGTAAAAAGTTTTAAAGTACCATTGACCTTAAATTAATTGGGATTAGACAACAAAAAGATTTTATCCATACACTATGTATAATTGAGATAGGAATTGATAAAATATAACTTTATTATAAATTAAGAACTATGACACATTGTTATATGTTAATCATAGTCGTTAAATAATCGAAAATTTTGATAAACTCAAAAAATTCAGAATAAGTTTATGATTATTTTACAATAAATCCACATGATCACACCAATAACTAAAAGTAATGAGAATTATTTGGGAGAATAAAAAATATTATCAGTAGCGAGATTAGCATTTTTGAAATAATATTTTAAGTCGAAATAAATATATATAATTGTTATATATATTTATAAATTCTTTAAAGTATTTAAAAAAATTTTCTTAAATTTGTATTAAAATATAATTTATTATAAATTACATGGTCAAATTAATAATATTAATTATCTAAGGATCTAAGTAAAAATGTGTAATTATTTTATAATTACACATTTGCCTATGTATATATGCTTAATTGTGCTTTAGTTAAAAGTCAACTAAATATTTGCATTTAATCCAAGTACATAAATGTTTAAAATAAAAATTGTGAGATAATGTCCATATTATCCATAACAAATAATCATCTTTTGATTAAAGGTGAGAACAAATAAGATTCTCAAACTTTTGGTAGTATAAATTGTGGTATTTTCATACAATTGGAAGTACGTAATCATCATTCATCAATCTAATATTGATTGAATTCATCCAAGATGCCGTTTCATGTATATATGGGAAATGAATGAATGAATTCAAACTTTGATTTTATACATTTATAAGCATTTCAATCCAACACTTATACATTATATAAACTATGTGTATTCAAATCAAATTTGAATATAATATCTCAGATTAAAGGATTACATCACACGTTAGTATAATTATATGATAAATCATTAATTACATGTATTACTATGTAATTTATCATTTGGTCATGTTCAAAAAATAATTTTTTAACTATTAATATATATTAATATCTTAATAACATGATATTCATTTTACTCACACTATTATCATATCATGATATTTATTAAAAATATTCAATACATCTACTATATGATTTATTGCCTATTTAACATCACCTACAAAGGGAACAATTTTAATAATATTATTTAATAATTAAATAAATTATTCAAATAATTTATAAATATAATTTATTTAAATGTATGATAAAATAAAAGAAGCAGCATATTTAAGTGAATACATAATACTTTCTTTCATTAATAATAAACTATAAATATATACAAGACAAAATATCTTTGAAACTGACAATAAAATGACTTTAAAGGTATATCTTAACAGTTTGAAAGACAAGGAGATGTAACTGTGACGAAAGAAGAGGATTTTAAGAATGGCTTTATGTTGATTGCTTCCCATGATAAGATTGAAAGTGAATGGATAATAGATTCGAGGTGTACCTTTCACATGTGTCCTAATAAGGCAATATTCTTGACCTTAAACCTAATTGATGGGAGGAAGGTTTCAATGAACAATAATGTCTTGTAAAGTGGAAGGCATAGGATTAATTAAATTCAAAATTCATGACGGCATGTGTAGAATTATAAAGAAAGTCATATATGTACCTAATTTGAAAAAAAAAAAAATTTTACCATTAGGCATGCTTGATGAAACAGGTTGCACTTTAAGGTAAAGAATGGTATCATTAAAGTTTCAAAGCATTCTTTATTCTTATTATAAGGTGTGAAGAGGAATGGTTACATGTTTTCCAAAGAAAGGCTATAATAGATGAAGTAGATAATGTAAGTGCCAAGAATTCTGATTTGGCCGCGATTTGGCACTTAAAAGCAAGTCACTTAGGTGAAAGTGGTCTTAATGAATTGAAGAAACAAGTTCTCCTTGATAGCCATGAATTAGAACCATTAAAATTTTTGTGAAATAAGTGATTTGGTTAAATATGCCCTAAAAGTCATTCATGTTATCGGTTTTAAAGATATTTTGTTTTGTATATATTTATAATTTATAGTTTATAATTAATGAAAAAAAATTTTATTCACGTACATATGCTGCTTCATTTATTTTGTCATATATTTAAATAAAATATATTTGTGAATTTATCTAAATAATTTATTTAATAGTTAAATGATTAATTGGTTAATAGTATTGTATAGCAAACATACTAAATATCTCAAGTGAACACACAAAATGATATTAGTACGAATAATAATGAAAGTCACATTATTAGGACATTAGTATGGATTAATAGTTGCACAATTTTTTTCGAACATAACCAAATGATGATAAATTATATGATAACGCATGTAGTCAATTATTTATCCATAATTATACTAGTAAACGATATAATCATTTAACTTAAAAATATCATAGTCAAATCTAATGTGAATGCACATAATTCGTATGGTATATAAATGCGAGACTAATCGCATCTTGTAGTTAAAGTCAGTTTGGTCATATATTACTTGTATTAGAAATGAATGATGGTTAAAATAAAATTTTTTAGCTTGATACATAAGCAGAATAAGAGTTGTAAGTAAACTAGTACATATGCGTGGCGAAAAATATACAAAAATAAATGGTTTGCTTTTCAAGATCTATACGATAAATCATAATGTTATCATATTTATATATATATAATTCAACGCAATAAATATGTACATACCTCTAGTTAGATAATTTTATCAAACTACAAATACAAATTAATTACCTCTGTATCTTTATGGTATTCATATGATTAGAAATCTAATTCATAGTGCTAATTCTTATGATTTGAATGTATGATATTTTATGCGTTTTTCTCTTTTCAAAAATAAGGATACAAAGATAGACTTAAGGCACACATCTAAAATGCAAATATCACATATTTAGACTACAATTTTAGATCTTTAATTTAAATTTAAACCATTTAGTTAGGTTTTTTTAAAAAATCTAATTTGTTTAGTAAAGTAAGTACTAATAAAATTTAGTCTAATATTTACATAATAGGTTTGATCAAAATTAATACTCAAATAACTAAACGAATTTTATACACATTTAGAATTCTTCATATATATATATATATTATTCATAATTTTAATGTGTAATTTAATAGATTCTTATAACATTGGCAGTAACATTAAAATTTAATTTTAGTATTATAAATAATGAGTGGAGTCAAGTAACATACCATGATTATATAAGTAATGAAAATATTAGTAGTTTAATATTACTTTATTTATGATTAATATTACCGTGTAATTCAATTTTTTTGTTCTAAATATCTTGATTGAATACGAGATATAGAGTGTGTCATATTCGTATGATTTAATTCTATATTTTAAGTAGACTTATTCTATCAAATGAAGTTAATATCACATATTGATTTATTTAAGTATAACGATGCATTTTAAATGTTTCACTCAATTAAATGGCTCAAGATATCACTTTTATTATATAAGAATGATAAATTATATTTTTGAACACACATATCCCATTATATGAGCTATAACATATCTAATTATTTTTTTATAGTATATTTTATTACAAGTGATGTTTAAAAATATCAAAATATGTCATTATTTATGTTAGGAATCATAGTGATCTCAAGTCTAAATATTACATAAACTATTATCACTATGAAAATCACTTATGATACTCATATAACGATCCATGCAACGTTTTTATGATGGGTAGATCCAACTTATTAGTTCATTAATTTGTATCCATGTATTAATTTGAAATCTCATATCATAACACGTATATGCTGTTATTAGTAACTACATATACTAAGCTCTATAGATTATTGTTACCTTATTTATAATAATGTTTGAATAGAAATATTTAAAAATAATGTCCAACTAATTGAACTCACTATTATAAAAAATTATTATATTTATTAAACACACAGATATATAATAATAAAATAATCAAATGATATATATAAATAAAAAAAAATTCATCATACAAATATGCCAAATATTTAAAATATTATTTGATTTAAACATTTACCAACAGCAATATCTGCTAATTATATTAATATATTTTCTAAATTTAATATTATTTTAGATATTTAGTATATTTATATCATGACATATATATATATATATTGTTTAATTTTTTCATTATTACATATTTATATATTTAATAAATGTAAAAGTACCCTTAAAATAGTGAATTCAATTAATTGAATATGATTTAAATTCAGCACAAGAAAAGTCAACTCAAGCCCAAATTCGTCCAGCCCATGATCTCTTTAATCCATACACTTCATTTAGTCTTAATTTAATTATTTAGAGTCAAAGTCATAAAATAGCATTTATATGAATCTTTGGAACGAACTCTTGAAAACATAAAATTGGAGTCTTGTGTAGCTATTTAATACAATTAATATTTGTAGTTCCTATGTAATCTGTTACTTTTTTTTTATATTTGAACAAATATGTAATACCTATAAAAAAGCTCATTTATTTCATTTTAGAATTTGGCTAGTTAAATGAAATTATATTTCTTTTGAATGTTAATCCAACTCTTCTTCGTTTATCCAAATTCTAGCCAAATTTGGTGGTGGATTTTACTTAACTGGTGGCATTGCCTTTAGGCCCTAAATACTTGGCTTTGATATAAAATTCTCTTTTGTTATCATCATTTGAAGAGTTTAAGAGCTCAAAACTCAAATTTTGTGAACAGTAACAAATTTGAAGAATAAAACTTACTCTTAACTTTTGCAAGATGCATCAATTGGTATCAAAACACTGGGTTGTTAAGAGTGAGTAATCTTTTACCTTAGTATCATCTTTCCTTTGCTGAATCCTTTTAATTTCTGCTGGAGTTGTTAATTTGATCAAAAATCCTAAACCTAATTAACCTACTTCTATATCACCACATTTAAAAACCATAAGTAGATCATCTACTCCACCCGTACCATGGGAATTAGTAACTATAAAACTTAAAGAACAGATAAATGAACTTAGAGAACAATTCTTCCAACTCTTGAGAAATCAAAATAAAAACCAAGACTAATCAAAACGAGGGAATGCCTTTCCAAACTAGAACCGCTAAAGACCATCACCTCACCCAAGACACCATTATTATGAAGAAGAAATTCTGAATGAAAGTGATTCTAGTGAGTTTAAAGTGGACAAAAAGAAGAAGAAGAAGAAAGAGAGTGATGATGATAGAGGATTAAAGATTGATATTCTAGAATTTGAGGGGGGATTAAATCCAGATGATTTTTTGGATTGGTTTAAGAAGATTGAGAGGTTTTTTGAGTTCAAGGGTTATTCTAATGAGAGAAAATGTAAGATAGTAATTCTGAAATTTAAAGATTATGCTTTTCTATAGTGGGAGAATGTCAAAAAACAAAGAGACAGAGAAGGGAAAGAAAAAGTGAGATTATGGGAAAAGTTGAAAAAGTTGATGAGAAAGAGATTCTTGTTTGAAAACTACAGACAAGATCTCTACCTTAGGTTGCACACTCTTAAGCAAGGAGATAGAAGTGTAGAAAAGTACATCAAGAATTTTGAGAGATTGATGATGCGAAGTGATTTACCAGAGCTTAAAGGACAGACTATTGCTAGATTTTTAGGAGGGTTAAATACGGAGATTGCTAATATGGTGGAATTACACCTATTTTGTTCATTCAAAGATGTATGTAAGTTATTTATTAAAATCGAGAAACCAAAAAAAGCTATGAAGACTTCGGCACCCAAGAATTTCAGTAAGGAGAACTCATTTTATAAAGGTTCTTCATCTTTCAGCGAACCTGAAATTACCACCAGGGACAGAGAAAAAGAGAAGCTAATGCAAACACCTTAAAGGAAGTCGAATTTTGTCAAGACAGACCATGGAAACAAAAAGTGCTTCAAATGTCAGAGGTATGGATATTTCTAAGTTAATTGTCCTAATAATCGAGTTATGACTTTAAAAAAGATTGAGCAAATTGAGGAGTCCTTGTAAGAGAAAGAAGATGAAGTTGTTGAATCTGACAATGAAGAAGAGATTGTAAAAGAGGCTAATAGTGGGGACATGCTTATGTTAAAAAGATTTTACATGCTTAGATCTGCATAATGAAGATCAACGGGAGAACTTGTTCTAAACCCGATGCACCATCAATAGAAGATTTGTTCAATAATTATTGATAGTGGAAGCTGTACTAATATTGCTTCTACAACACTTGTGAAGAAATTGAATCTTCCAACCTTAACTCATGCTCAACCATATAAGCTTCATGGAAGTACCGTGCAAGTTACAAAACATGTTCTAATTTCTTTTTCCATTAGTTGAATTTATGCTGATGAAGTGTTATATGATGTTATTTCTATAGATGCATGTTATTTATTGTTAGGAAGATTATGGTAGTTTAAGAGGAGTTAATCATGATGGGAGAAAAAAAATACTTATTCGTTTAAATTAAAGGAGAAGAATATCACCTTACTACCCTTGAAACCATCACAAATACACAAACCTACACCTATGACAGAAAACCTAAAAGAGAGCCTATTCCTAAATAAGAATCAAGTTGAGAAAGCTATCCTTAATCATTAACTTGTCCTTGCTTTGCTTGTAAGTGAGAGAAAGAATGTTAAGAATGAGAGCAAATCATATCCTCTAGTCCAAAACTTGCTCAAAGAATACATTGATGTTTTTCTAGATGACTTACCATTCGGATTACCACCTTTGAGAGACATAGAGCACCAAATTGACCTTATACTTAGGGCATCCATACCAAATAGACCAGCCTATAGATGTAACCTAGAAGAGTCCAACGAGTTGCAAAGACAAGTGGATAAGCTGATTAATCGTGGTTTTATAAGAAAAAGTATAAATCTATATTCAGTGCCAGCATAATTAGTACCAAAGAAAAATGAGACTTATAGGATGTGTGTGGATAGTAGAGCCATAAATAATATTATTGTTAAGTACAGGTACCTCATTTCTAGACTTGATGATATGTTAGATCAGTTACATGATTCTATGATATTTTCAAAGATTAATCTTAGAAATGGGTATCATCATATTAGAATGAGTTAGGGAAATGAGTGGAAGACAACATTCAAGACCAGGGGAGGATTGTATGAATAGTTAATTATGCCATTTGGTTTGTCTAGTGCTCATAATACTTTCATGTGGCTTATGAATGAAGTGTTGAAACCATTCCTAAAGAGATTTGTTGTAATATACTTTGACGATATCTTGGTGTATAGTAAAAGTGAGGAGAAGCATGTTACTCACTTGCGAGAAGTTTTGATATCTTGAGGGAGAAGAAGTTATGTGCAAAACTAGAGAAGTGTGAGTTTTTTGGCCCAGTATTGTGTTTCTTAGTTATATTGTTTCTAAAGATGGCATCATGATGGTTCATTCCAAAATTGAAGCAATCAGAAGCTAACCCCAACCTAAAACCATCGATGAAATTATAAGTTTTCATGGTTTAGCATCTTTCTATCACCAATTTGTTTATAATTTTAGTACCATTATGGCACCTGTCATCGAATGTATGAAAAAAGGTAACTTTGAATGGACTAAAGTAGCAAATAAAGTATTTGAAGTGATTAAGAAGAAATTATGAGAAGCTTCAATCTTAACTTTGCCCAATTTTGATCAAGTGTTTGAAGTAAAATGTGATTGATGCAAGTGGAGTCAGGATAGGTGCTGTTCTTACATAAGCTAAGCGCCCCATAACTTATTTTAGTCAGAAGCTAAATGAATCAATAAGACGGTATAGCACATACGACAAGGAATTTTATGCAATTGTGAGGGCTTTAAATCACTGGAGTCATTACTTGAGAGCTAAATAATTTATTCTTCATTCAGACCACCAAGCCTTGAAGTTCATCAATAGGCAACATAAGTTGAATTCAAGACATGCTGAATGGGTTGAATTTCTCCAATCATTCTCTTTTGTTTCAAATTACAAGAAAGGAGTAAACAACGTGGTTGCAGATGCTTTATCTAGAAAATATGCATTACTTGTTATTTAGACACTCGAGTTCTTGGTTTTCAATTAATAAAGGAGTGTTATGTTATTGATGAACATATAAGTTTGATCATGACCAAATATAAAAAAAAAAGTTTTGAGGATTATTTTGTTCAAGATGAATTTCTCTTCAAGGAAAACAAGTTTTGTGTACCAAAAGAAAATTTTAAAGAGTTGATTATAAGGGAGACTCATGGAAGAGGACTTGCTGGTCGCTTTGGAGTTAATAAAACATTAAAAATTCTTAAAGAACGTTTCTACTAGCCAAAAATATAAAGAGAAGTCCAAGTAATAGTGACGAGGTGTGGCACATGTCAATAAGCTAAGTCACTTCAAACCAGGCCTTTACACTCCATTACCAATTCCAAAACAGTCTTGGGAAGATTTAAGTATGGATTTCATTGTTGCATTGTCAGAACACAAAGGGAAGTAGATTCATTTATGGTGGTTGTAGATCGATTTTTTAAAATGGTACATTTCATCCCTTGCCATAAAACTAATGATGCTTCTCATGTAGTTGATTTATTTTTTAAAAAAATTATTTGTTTGCATGGGATTCTAAGGAGTATCGTATCAGATCAGGATACTAAATTCTTTAGTCATTTTTGGAGGACATTTTGGGAAAAGTTTGGTACCAAGCTTTTCTTTAGCACTTCACACCATCTTCAAACTAATGGGTAGACCGAGGTCACAAACCGCATTTTGAAAAGTATTCTAAGAACTTTGGTGAATAAGAACTTGAAGGATTGGGATATCAAATTAGCACATGTTAAATTCTACAACTGGTCACTCTCTATTTGAAGTATTGTATGGCATCAGTTCTATCACTCTTATTGAATTAAGTTATTTGTCGATTGATATTCAAGTAAGAATGGATGCAATTGAGAAAGCCAAAGCAATGAAAAAACTACATGAATCTGTTCAGGTCTAACTACCGAAATCTAATGAAACCTATAAGAAATAAGCCAACAAAAATAGAAGACAAACCAACTTTTAGCCTGGAGATATGGTTTAGGTTCATCTAAGGAAGAAAGAAAAGGGTTTCCATCCAAAAGGAAGAGTAAGCTAGCACTAAAAGCCAACGGTTCATTTGAGGTCCTTAAATGAGTTAAAGATAATGCTTACAAGATAAACTTGTCTAGTAAATTTCGAAGAGTCTCGACTATATATAATGTGGGTGATTTGTCCTCATATTTGGAAAATGATAACCTTGCAAATTTGAGCGCAAATCCTCATCAACCCCGTAAGAATGATGTAAATTTAGCACAAGATAAGTCAACTCTAACCCAAATTTGTCTAGCCCATGATCTCCTCAGTCCATACACTTCATTTGGCCTTAATTTGATTACTTGGAGTCAAAGTTATGGACCATTTATATGAAAATTTGGAATGAAAACTGAATATTTATATGACTTTTGGAAGCATAAATATGGAGTTTTATGTAATTTGTTACTTTCTTTTATATTTAAACAAATATGTAATACCTATAAAAAAGCTCATTTATTTTATTTTGGGATTTGACTGGTTAAATGAAATTATATTTCTTTTGAGTATTAATTCAACTCTTTTTCCTTTATCCAAATTTTAGCCAAATTTGATGGTAAATTTTTCCTTGGCTGGTAGCATTGCCTTTAGGCCCTGTATACTTGGTTTTTATCTTTAAATTCACTTTTGTTATCATCATTTAAAAAGTTTAAGAGTTCAAAACTCAAATTTCATGAACAATGACGAATTTGAAAAATAAAACTCACTCTTAACTTCCGCAAGATGCATCAAAATACTATTTTTAAATGTAGTGGAGACAAATCATATTTTGATCACACACATCTCACTATATGAGTTATAACATATCTCATTATTTTCTTTATAGTATATTTTGTCAAAGACAACGTTTAAAAATATCAAAATATGTCATTTTCTATGGTAGGAACCATAGTGATCTCAAGTCCAAAAATCACATAAGCCATTGTCATTATGAAAATAACTTATAACATTCATATAATGATCCACGTAGCGTTTTCATGATAGGTCGGTCCAATATATTAGTTCATTAATTTATATTCATGTATTGACTTGATATCTCATATCATAACACACATATGTTATTATTCACAATAATGCTTGGATAGAAATATTTAAAAATAGTATTAAACTAATTGAACTTACTATTCTAAATATATTATTACTTTTATTAAACAAACAGATATATAATAATAAAATAATCGAATGATATATAAATTAAAAAAAATTTATAATACAAATATGCCAAATATTCAAAATACTATTAATTTAGGTATTTATTAATAAAAGTATCTACTAATATTGTTATTATATACCCTAAATCTGATAGTATTTTGGATATTTAGTATATTTATATCATAACATTTTTATTTATATATATTGTTTAATTTTTTCATTATTACATATTTGTATGTTTAATAAATATAATAATACCGTTAAAATAATAAGTTCAATTAATTAGACACTATTTTTAAATGTAAAAGGGATAAATCATGTTATACGATCTATAACATATCTAACTTTTTTTTTATAGTATACATTATCACAAATGATGTTTGAAAATATTAAAATATGTCATTCTCTATGTTGGGGGCTATAGTAATTTTAAGTCCAAACATCATATAAACAATTGTCACTATGAAAATCACTTTTGATACGTATATAATAACACACATATGTTATTATTAGTCACTACACATAATAGTTTCTATGTATTATTGTTATCTTATTCAAAATAATGCTTGAATAGAAATATTTAAAAATAATGTCAAACTAATTGTATTTACTAGTTTAAAAGTATTATTACATTTATTAAATATAGATATATAATAATAAAATAATTAAATAATATATATAAATTAAAAAAAATTTCATGAAACAAATATATTAAATATCTAAAATACTATTAAATCTAGGCATTTACCAACAATAGTATTTAATGATTCTATTAGTATATGTTTTAAATTTAATAGTATTTTAGATATTTGACACATTTATAGCATGACGTTTGTATTTATATATATATATATATATCATTTAATTTTTTTATTATTACATATTTGTGTATTTAATAAATATAATAATACTCTTAAAATAGTAAATTCAATTAATTAGATACTATTATTAAATGTCCTTAATCAAGAATTGTTGTGAATAAGGTAACAATAATACACAGAGACTAATAAGTGTAATGACCAATAACAATTTATATGTGTTACGATATGAGATATTAAATCATACATGTGTACAAATTAGTGATAATGATGCATGTGACCCTTGAACTTGAGATTACTATAGTTCTCAATATGAAGAATGGTATATTTTGATATTTTAAATATAATATGTAACAAAATAAATTATAAAAAAAATAATCAAATATATCATAACTCGTGTAGAGGAATATATGTGATCAAGATAAAATTTATCTTTCTTATATAATGGAAGTAATATCTTGAGCTTTTTAATTGAGTAAAATTTTAAAAAATGCATGACTATATTCAAATAAATTAATATGTGATATTAATTTTATTTGATAAAATAAATCTACTCAAAATATGAAAACAATATATAATCATACGGATAAAATAATTATATTCAGGATATCAAAGAAATATATAAATCATACGAGAGTAACACATTTCATATCTTATATTTAATTAAAATATCTAGCACAAAGAAATTGAATTGCACTATAACATTAGTCACGAATAAAATGATATCAAACCACTTACATTCTCATCATTTACATAGTCATGATATATTGCTAGACATCACTCATTACTTATAATACTAAAATTATATTTTAATATTACTACCAATATTATGAGAATCTATTAGGTCATACATTAAAATGGAGAATAATATATATATTATCCCAAATAGATTTAGAATTCATTGAACTATTTAACTATTAATTTTAACTAAACCCGTTATGTAAACACTGGAGTAAATTTATAAATGCTCACTTTATTAAATAAATTTGGTTTTATAAGACAGCTCAACTCCATAGTTTAAGTCAAAATTGAAGATCTAAAATAACAATATATAAATATGTGATATTTACAATTTTAATGGTGTATTTAGAGTTTTTTTTTTTTTTTTTGTATTCATGTTTTTGAGAAGAGAAGAACGTACAAAATATCACGCACTCAAATAATAGGAGTTAGCACTGCGATTAAATTCCCAATCATATATATACCATAAAAACGTAGAAATAATTTATTTATATTCGTGATTGAACAAAGATAGTTTAATTAAAAGTATGTACATATTTATGATATTAAAACATATATATATATATATATATATATTATAACACTAGAATTTATAGCATGGATCTTAGAGTGCAAACCAAATTTATAATAATTATAATTCCATTACATATTTATGCACTAGTTTGCTTTACAGATCTCATCTGGATTCAAGTTTTTAAACAAACACCAATTAATACTTAAAAAGTAAATCTCTAATTAGAGTAAATTAAAATCATATAAAAAAGTTTATAATGATGAGTTTAGGGTATATTGATTAATAATTCGTTTTTCTATTGATTTAAAACTTTGACATTCGAGAAACTCTTATTTAATTAGAATTGAGCAACGAAAGGATATTACTCACATATTATATACAATTTAGAAGGGTTTGATTAAGTACTTCTTTATTGTAATTTAAAGATTATAACACATTGTTAGAAGTTAATTACAGTTATTAAACTTTCAAAGTATTCAAATCCGAAAAGTTCAAAATTAGTTTATAGCTAATTCACAGTCAACATACATGGTTACATCAATAATTCAATAAATTAAAAGATATCTAAAAGAGAGAAAATATTATCTATGAATAGCTAGAACTTTCGTAAATAATGTAATGGTCAAAATGTGTGTGTGTGTGTGTGTGTGTGTGGTTTTTTAAAGTATATGAAAAATTTGCATAATTTTATATTTTCATGTAATTTAGTATAAATTACATGTTATATTGATGTTAAAAATTATCAAAGGATCTAAATATACATTTTTAAAAATTACTTTAATAATTAACAATTATTTGATAATTATCATTAAATCCTTGAAAATATATTTAATTATTTACTTAATAGTTAAATAAATATAATTATATATAAGTAAAAGGACTAAAGTGTAATAAATAATAATTATAAGATAATTTCTATTTTACCCTTAGTTTACACTTATCTATTAATTTACTTAATTGTTAAGTTTACAACTATAGATAAGTATAAGGATTAAATAATAAATAAGAATATTTATTGGATAAATATATTAATTATTTAAATAAAAATCAAGGAAAAATATAAAAGGGGACATATTTCTTTATTTTTCATAGGATGAAAAGGAAAATAAGTTTTTGTCTTTCTTCAACATTAGGCTAAGCCTCTCCTCTCTTGGATGGTGTAAATTGTAGAAGTTTTATAAATTTGAAACCATCTTCATCAAAGCTTCAAGCTATCTTTATTTGGATGTTTATGTTTTTAACAAAATTTATAAATTTATTGCATGTTTAAACCATAATATCCTTTCATTGTTGTGAAGTATCATAGGGTCAAATTTGATTCTGCAAGTTATACCACCAAAGACATTTGGAAAACCTTCAATTAGACTTGTGGAGACATGTTTAGGAGGAGCTAGGTGTTTTTTTCTTAATTATAAATGATTACTCTGGAAAAAAAAATGGTTTTTTAACTTTGAAAAGTAAGGATTAAGTGATTGGGAAGTTTAAGGACTGATTAAAACTTATTTTAAGTCAAACAAATAAGCATGTTAAAGCATTGCGGATAGACAATGGCATGAAGTATTATAGTAAGGTCTTTGACGATTTATATAAGGCAAAAGGCATACTTAGTAGAATAGAATTGCTAAGCTAGTTGGAAAAAAAATTATAAGTTTCAAATAAATGTTAAAAAAGAAAAAGGATGGAATTGCAAGTGGAGCTGTGAAGTTCATGAAGGAAAGATTTATGAAAGTATATGCAATAACAATAAGCATGAACTATTCATGTATTTTATCAAATAGTTAGTGAATTAATATAACATATATCACATATATACATAAAATTACCATAGAATGAGTTTATTACCTCCTTTAATTGATTAGGTGATGAAAAGAAACTTTTAAAAATATCAAAATTCAACAATTTACACAAACCAAGAAAAGATAAAGGAGTGGCCAAAATCAAGGGAGAGGGCTAAGGTTTATAGCGTTTCATCTTATTAAACATTAATAAAGTTAGCCCTTTATAAAATCAAAGTATATTTATGCTTTTACAAAATTACTGTTACTTTTAATTAAAAGATAAACATATGACATGGACAAAATGATAATTATCAAATAATTGTTAATTTATGCGTTTTAGTCATTTTACTTGTATGCAAGATATTCACTTAACTATTAAGTAAATTCAATTAAGTATAATTTTAAGAATTTAAGTGTAATTATTTAATAATTACACATTTGAATTTAAGTTCTTTAATAATCAATATTATCAATTAAGCTATATAATTTACATTAAATTATAATATAACATAAAATTTAAAAAAATTCTTTAAATACTTTAAAGAATTAATAAATATATATAATACTTATAGATATTTATTTTGACCTCTATATTATTTTAAAAGTCCTAACCTTCTTACTGATAATGTTTTTTCTCTCAAATATTTTCTCTTCCTTTAATTACTAGTATGACCATATAGGTTCATTATAAAATAGTTGTAAACTTATTCTAAATTTTTCTTGTTTTAAACTATTTAATAGTTCAATAATTATAGTTAACATCTAACAATGTGCCATAATTCTCAAACTACACTGACGTCATACTTCATTGAACCATATCTCAATTGTATATACCGTGTGAGTAAAATTTTTTTGTCGTCTAATTCTAATCAAGTAAGAGTTCATAGAATATTAAAATCTTATGTCGATATAAATACAAACCATCAAATAATATACACTGAACTCATCATCATAAATTTTTTTGTATGACTTTTGATTACTCTAGTTAAAAATTTACAATTTTAACCATTTATCAATATTCATTAAGAAACTCGAATTTAAATTAAATAAGCAAAAATTCTAATCTTATATATCGAGTTAATAGATCTCGTTTTAACTATCGTCTATTTTTAATTATAAACAATAGGTAACCAAACTAATTTTTTCATACAAAATGTAATTAGTCTCAAACTTATACGCTATACGAACCACACACATTTACACTAAATTTGACCATGATATCTCAAGTCAAAAGACAGTATCACATACTAGCACAATTATATTATAAATCAATAATTACATGCAATACTATGTAATTTAATGTTGTGTGACCGTGTTCGAAAAATAATTCTCTAATTATTTAATCTATACAAATATCTTAATAATGTTACTATTATGTTAACTGTACTAATATCATTTTATGTATTCATCGAAAATATTTAACGTGTCTAATATGTAATATCATTGCTTATTCGATATCATCTCTATAGGAAACGACTTTAATAATTTTATTTAATAATTAAATAAATTATTAAAATAATTTATAAATATAATTGATTTTATGCATTACTAAATAAAGGAAACAACTTATATTTATGAATAAATAACTATTTCTTTCATTAATAAATAATATATATACAAAATAAAGTATATCCTTAAAGCCAATAACACAAAGAATTTTTAGAGTATATTCTAATAAACTTTCACTTGTACTAAAACCATTCAATATTATACCTTATACTTATCTTCTTAAGATGATGGTCTAACTATTTTGTATTATCATTTTAGTTAGTGGGTTAGTTGCATTATTCGCTGAAGATATTTTCTAGATCAATATTGTTTTAACTTCAATGAACTCTCTTAAAATGTAATATTTATGCTGAATATGCTTAGACTTATAGTGTATTCTCGGTTTCTTTAGTTGTGCAATAACTCCAGTATTGTCGTAAAATACAATTATTAGATAAGTTATATAAAGGATCGCACCAAGTTCAAACACAAACTTTCACATCCAAACAGCTTCTTTTACTACTTCTGAAGTAACAATATATTTAACTTCCATTGTAAAGTCCATTGTTGTAATTTGTATGTAACTATTCTAACTAATAGCTCTTCCATTACACATGAAAATAAATACTAAGATAAATTTTCTATTATGAATATTAGATTGAAAATCATAATCTGATTATCCGTTTAATATTCAACTGTTCACATCCATAACTTAAAATTAAATATTTAGTTCTTCTCAGGTACTTAAGAATTGATTTTACAATTAATTAATATTTTTATCTTAGATTAGCCTAATATCTACTAGTAATACTTATAGCATATACTATATCAAGTCTTGTGCATAGCATTGCATATATCAAACTGCCTATAACTGAAGCATAGGGTATACTACACATTCGCTGACGTTCTTCATCGGTCATAAACCTATATCTTTAGAAAGATAAATAACATGTATGAAAAGCAAGAGTTCTTTTTTAGAATTTTTCAGGTTGAACTTTTGTAACATTCTTTCTATATATAATTTTTAGGATAATCCAATTATCTTTTTCACTCTATCTCCATAGAAGTAAACTCCAAAGATAAATTATCTCTCCCAAGTCTTTCATAGGATAAATATGTATTTGCATATATATTTACATGCATAAAACAACACATCATTATGCATGCATGCATTCAAAGACTTCAAATACATAAACTCATGCATTTAGTTAGGTCATAAACTAGCATGACATATTATCTCATAATCATATTTATGCACGTACATATAATTTTATTATGTACATATGTATACATTACTTATCATGCATCAGTACTTGATACATACATATGTTTAACAAATTTAAACACATGCAACCATTATAAAACATTTTCATCAACCAACAGATAATGATTGATAAATGGAAACTTGGAATTAAACACCTTTAATTTCTGAAGCATACATATGTACATCTCATGTGTGTGTGTGTGTGTGTGTGTATCCATTTATGAAAATAAGTTTTTCATAAATGCATAAGTTAGGCCAATCATCATGAACACCATATATATGCATGAATTAATGTTACACATGCATAAACATTGATGAAAACTTGTTTCCACCAACTTGGTAACCATGGCCAAATTTTCCAACCATTGAAACATAATCTCAATTTTGATGAAAAACATTTTTCCATCAAAATATCACTTGGCTGAACCTTATTGTATCATATACCAATAATTTTATTTCCAATTAACCATAAATGTGTCAAAAGGAACACAAATTGGTGAATAAATTCACATCACATGCAATTAATTCACCATGTGTTATAAACTCATCCTTTATGTTTTAATCACATTAAAACATATCATGCATTCAAATAACATCACCATGAGTTCATAACACTATGACAATGCATCCAAACATATAGACATTGCATGAAAAAAAAATTTCCATACATATCTCCCATATGTTCGATAAGCCCCTTCTTGCATTCCTTTTGATTTTTCAACTAAAAACAACACACACATGGGCTTATTTCATTATCATTAAACATGTAAATACATCAAAATCAATTAAAAACAATTTTTAATCAAAATCAATTTCATTATCATTTTTTATTTTTCCAAGCAAACGACGACATAAATCATTCAATCTATGCTCAGATGCCATTTGAAGGATTGAAACATATGGCAACATGCATTTAATATCAAGCTTCATTCATTCAAGGATTTTCACAAACAATTGGAATGCCAACTAAACATATATCACATATATGTATAAATTTCAACATATAATGAGTTTATATTAGGATGATCAAGAAATACCTTTAATTTTGTAAAGATTTTACAATTTATACCATCAAAAATGGCAAGGGAGAGCTTTGGCCAAATTTAACCCAAGGGAGATTGGGATTTCTTTTGAAAAACTCAACAAAATTTGGTAAAAGTAAGTGTTTATATATTTAAACTTATTCATAACTTTATATATTTAAATACATGTCATGGATAAAATAGCAATCATCTCATAATTATCATTTTATACATTTTAGTCTTTGTATTTAAAAATAAGATATTTACTTAACTATTAAGCAAATATAATTAAGTATAACTTTATATACTTAAGTATAATTATCCAATTATTACACATTAACATTAAGGTCCTTTAATAATTCATATTATCAATATAATCATATAATTTATATTAAATCATAATATAATGCAAAGTTAAGAAAATTTTTTAGACACTAGAAAAAATTAATAAATATATATAACACTTATATATATTTATTTTACTCTAAATATTATCTCAAACGTACTAACTTTCTTGCTAATAATATTTTTTCTAACAGATATTTTTTTCTGCCTTCTATTACTAGTATAACTATATAGATTTATTGTGTAATAGTTATGAACTTATTCTAAATTTTTTAAATTTTAAATTAATCAATAGTTCAATGACTATGTGTAGTATCTAGTAATATATTATAGTTCTTAAACCATAATTAATATACTTTATTGTATTTGCCGTATGAGTAAAATTTTTTCGTTATCTAATCCTAATCAAGTAAGGATTTATATAATGTCAAAAACTTTTACTTATATAAATATGAACTATTGATTAATATGCATTTAACTTGTCACTACGAATTTTTTCGTACAACTTTTGACTACTTTGGTCAGTTATTTACTGTTTCAATCATTCATCGATGTTCGTTAAAAAACTTAAATTCAGAGCAAATCAATGAAAATTCTAATCTTATATATCAAGCCAACGGATTCTATTTTAACTATTATCTATTTTAAAATATAAATAATACGTGACCAAACTGGTTTTATCATGCAAAAAATGATTAATCCGTACTTATACATCATATAAATCATGTGCATTTATATCAGACTCGACTATGATGTTTCAGGTTAAATGACAATATCGCGTGTTAGTACAATTATATAATAAATTAATAACTATATGGAATACCATGTAATTTATTTTTGTGTGGCCATGTTCAAAAAAATAGTTTTCTAACTATTTAATTGATACAAATATTTTAATAATGTAATGGTCAAGTTTTCCGCACTTATATTATCTCATAATATTTATCAAAAACATTCAATATGCTTATTATACAATATCGTTATCCATTTGATATTACCTCCATAAAGAATGACTTTTATAATTTTATTTAACAATTAAATAAATTATTATGACAATTTACAAAAATATTTTATTTATATACATGATTGAATAAAGAAAATAACATATACTTGTGAATAAAAACTCTTTTTTTATTAATAAATAATCTATATACAAGATCAAATATATCTCTGAGGTTGATAATACGAATAACTTTTAGGACATATTTTAATAGGTATATCCGGCACACATCATTTATCCTTAATCATTTAATTACTTTCACTTATTTGAAGCATACTTGATCAAGTTGAAAAAACTTCAAGGTGTTTACTTTTACTTTTGGCTATTTTACTACTACCATTAGCTATTTTACTTTTGCTACCTCTCTAAGTCAAGGGATTTAGTCCTCGTAGCATAAAACAATTTGGAAATAAAATAAAAGATAAAACAAACAACAATTTTAAGACAGAATAAATAAAATGTATAAGGCTAATAAATTAACAAATTGTTCTTAAAATAAAATACAATTATAAATAAATAATGAGTACATTCTATTGTTGCTAGAATAAATTATCACTAAATTTAATTTTGTTGTAGAAAAAAAATAATGTTTAATATCTTATAATTCTATTACTATGATATTTACTAAATAGACTCATATTCTGTATTTTTGGCTATGATATCTATGCTTACTCTTTTCATTCTTTAATTTAACTAATTTTTAGTTTAGGTATGTTATGGGACTAAAAAATTATTTTAAAGTTACTTAAGGTGGTTAGAAAAATTATAACTTAAATGTATAATTTTAAGGCCTCGAAACATACTTCAATGTTTTAGCTATAACTTAAGCTACAAACCTTGGATTAGGCGATTTTTGATACAATAGAAAGGTAATAAAGAGAGCTACATTTTCTATGTTAAAAAATTACCCAAATTATGAGCCAAACCTCATCAAAATAGGTAAAGACAATAAACCATTATTTTTTTTGGCCTAAGCCCACTTCAAAAAATCATATAAAGCTTCACTATTCATTATATTATTTATTCTCTTCTCTCTTCTAACCCTAGGTTACAAGTTTGTCAATCAAAAACTTCTCAATCAAAGCTTAATTATTTGTTAATCTTGCAAGATTTAATCTTTAAAAGGCTTAAAGATGATTTTCTCTTTGATTCCTTCATTAATGTTTTATTTTAATTAAGTTCTAAAAATGAATTTTGTATATTTTATAACTTTAGCTGAATTTGGGGTTTAACAATGGATTATAATACTTATTTATGAAATGTGTTGAGTTATTAGAAAAATATTAAAGCATTGAAAACCTTTAAAATTGTTGAATCTTGTGAAACTTAAAATTCAAGAGTTCAGTAAATAGTATGCACATTTTTTATTATTTCTTAAGTTTTAGAATTTGAATTGAGACATCATAAATTTTATGTAAACTAGGGACACTAAGGAATAGCATATCCAAAAATCAATAAGAGATTTTATAAAAAAAATTTCCAGCAAATTTTTGAATTTAGGTTGTGTTGCAGGGGCATGCAAGGTAGACAATAGATAAAGAAAGTATTATAACTTTAGTTAGAAATATCAAAATTATAAACCATTTATTTTGTAGGAAATGAGATATGTTTAGCTTTCTAACAATATATCATACGCATAAATATCATGTATAGAAACTGAGATAGAAATATTGCAAACTCATTCATTGTTTTGACAAAATTGTTATGTTTCAACTGTTATAGATTTTTTGCGGGATTCTTCACCACAAACAAATTAACAAGGGACTTCAAATAGGATTGTGAGTAGATAAATTTGATTTTGAATGATTATATTTGATTTGATTTTTTTTACAAGTTGATTTTATATTAAAACTCATTAGACCAAACTAATATTTCATGATTTTGATTTATAACATGTATCCTTGATAACATTTATATGATAAACATGTATTTGATTTAGTAAATGATGCAATTATTTTATGTTAACCATTGTCAATTTTGTTATGATTTGAAATTAATTTGTATAGATTTATTTTGAACCCAAACATAATGATTATGATTTGATCAAGCACTCTTTATGCTTGTGTATTTTTAAAAATTATGGTTATAAATTTTAGTCTAGATTTATATTTTCAATTCCATTTAGCCAAGAGCCATAAGAGAGAAAACATATATGCTCTGATTACACATTTTGATATATGTGTAAGTGAAGGTACTGGGACAGAGTGAGAAGTAGGAGTGAAGAAAAAGATATGATATCTAATACCCGATGCTTGTATATCTGTACATGTTTTTTTGGTATATCTAATTTTCTAAAAGTGATTTATAATTTTATGGAAAGCATGCAATTATTACAATGAAATGTTATAATATTCTGAAAAGAAAAATTTTTAGTTAATTTACAAAATCTTTGTTTTATGCCTTTATGCTTAAGAATGAATCTACTAATTAAGCTAAATTTTTAGTTTTCAATATCTACTCACTAAGTTTTCTAAAAATTCATCCTCCAACAACACCTTTCAATTTTACAATATCTAACAATTAGGTTAGATTTTGTCAAGACTTTGAGAGAGCCACTAAGATGCTACGATACAATTGCAGTCATGTAGTGGTCTTGAGTTTTTCGTGAGTTTATTTAGTTTGTGTATATAAGACTTAATGCGCGATGATGTGTATGTTAGTATATGCTTTAAATCTAATAATATTTTAAATATTTGACATATTTGTATTATGAAATTTTTTTATTTATATATATATATATATATCATTTGATTATTTCGTTATTATATCTCTATGTGTTTATTAAATGTAATAATACCCTTAAATAGTAAGTTCAATTAATTGGATACTATTTTTAAATGTCCTCAGTCAAGCATTGTTGTGAATAGGATAACAATAATATATAGAAACTAGTATGTGTAGTAACTGACAATAACACATGTGCATTATAATATGAGATATCAAGTCAACATATAAATATAAGTTAATAAACTAATATACTGAATTGACCCATCATGAAAACGCTACGT